>JAMKCH010013496.1:0-120750 GCA_023653785.1 Ophioderma brevispina | reverse complement strand
AATCTCAGGTACTCTGTTTTCTTTCTACTAAGAGAAATAAAGTTGAAAACAATATACCTCTCAAATCCATGATTGGAAATTTATTGTCATTATTTCCAATGAACATCTTCATATGGTCTGCATGATCCATCAAGGACTGGAGCAATTCTTTGGTGGGGCCACCAGCATCAATTGCACTCTCTGAATTTCCATCTGTTATAAATTTATCATCAAGGCGGTGAGTGGGCTTCAATGCTCTTGATGTCACCCACTTGCAAAATGAATCCCATTTGTTGCCTCTCTCAAGAAATCTAATGCCCTTATTTGCAATGAACATCTTCATATGGTCTGCATGATCCATCAAGGACTGGAGCAATTCTTTGTTGGGGTCCCCAGCATTAACCATCTGTTGTAAATTCTTAAACAGCTGTGAAAATGTAAGCAATTTCATTGGCTGATGCCCGGGTTCAATTTGATTAATTGAACCCAGGTAGTATGCGCTGCGTATTGAAGTTATTTTTAGGTTGAAGTGCTCGCATCATACTGCGTTTTGATACTTTCGCGCACACCTGCCAACGTTGCGTCTCGTTGCGTATGATCGTTGCGTTCAGCGGGTCGTTCGATTGTAGTCACTGGGTGATGGCAGTCCATTCTTGTTGTATTTAAACCGTAAAGTATCGCGAAATTGGGTTAAAGATGACCTTAAATGATAATTGCTGTTTAAGAATGAGAATAAAGGTATGCTTTTGGGAACCGGTACTCTCTTTACGACGAATTGAAACCGGCGACACCATTATTTTTGCGTGGAAGAACTCAGCCTCCGGCCTCCGGCCTCGTTCTTCCACTTAAAATAATGGTATCGCCTTGGTTTCAATTCGTCGTAAAGAGAGTACCGGTTCCCAAAATCATACCTTTATTCTCTATTCTTAAACAGCTGTGAAAATGTAAGCAATTTCATTGGCTGATGCCTGGGTTCAATTCGACAATTGAACCCAGGTAGTATGCGCTGCGTATTGATGTTATTTTTAGGTTGAAGCGCTCGCGTCATACTGCGTTTTGCTACGTTCGCGCGCGCCTGCCAACGTTGCGTCTCGTTGCGTATGATCGTTGTGTTCAACGGGTTGTTTGATTGTTGTCACTAGGTGGTGGCAGTCCTTTCTTGTTGTATTAAAAGCCGTAAAGCATCGCGAAATTGAGTTAAATATGACCTTAAATGATAAAGCTGTTTAAGAATGAGAATAAAGGTATGATTTTGGGAACCGGTACTCTCTTTACGACGAATTGAACCCGGCGACACCATTATTTTTGCGTGGAAGAACTCGGCCTCCGGCCTCGTTCCATAATGGTATCGCCTTGGGTTCAATTCGTCGTAAACAGAGTACCGGTTCCCAAAATCATACCTTTATTCTCTAAATTCAACATCAAGGCGGTGAGTGGGCTTCAGTGCTCCTGATTTTATCCACTGGAAGAACGAATCCCATTCCTTGCCCCTTTCGATATTGCCATAGGATGGTGGCTTTTTCAACTGTTTGTATACTTCAAGCAAAGCATCTTGTAATGTTTTTTTCTATGATGAAATAAAAGTAATTGAGCTAATATGACATTTATTGCAGCAAACGTTGATTCTACTGACATTAAGTTTGGTCAAAATTGTCAAAAGCTTATGGCTTCACAGTGACATTAAAGAATTTGTTCTGATAGAGAGAAATGTACTCTAAAGATCATTTTCATTTCTCACATCTATAAACTTAGGATGTATGATACCTCAATAGGAGGCTGTAGAGCCCATCAAAAAAGGTTTCACCCACTCCATAATGCTTCAACCTTTATTTTTTTTTTTCATTCTGAGATATTCTGAACATATTCACAGGAATATAGCTTAAGTCAAAAGTTCATGTGCCTCTCAATTTTACTAATGGATGTATTTCTATATCTCCAGTGGCAAAATTGAAAAACATTCAAAAGAATAGTCTACCATTTCAGTTTTGTTTGTATGTTTGTAAAATGAATGCTAGCTTAGTTTGTTGTGCATATAGTAGGAGTTAAACGTTTATGTGCCACTCAACTAGACTAATGGATGTATCCATTCACCTCCTGTGGCAAAATTTGATAATATCATTAAAAAGGATAATCAGCCGTTCAGTTTGACCAAAAAAACTATTGAAGTTGGATCCGTATCAAGTTTCTCGTAGAAAGTAGCATCAGCCAACTGGTGATCACATTCCGTAATATAATCACATTTGTTCATCACTACTACTGAGGATCCCTTGTCCGTGGGTTTAATGACCAAATCATCCCTTTCAATTAAAGAGTCAATGGCCTTATGTTCTAAAATGTCAAAGGTCATCACCAAAGGTTGTTTTTAGGGGCGCCGACGGGCGCACCTATTAGCTTGGCTTTGGAAGCTGTTACAGCGGTCCGGTAAGTACGTATATTCCGTTTCTAAAATTGAAAAAAAAAATGGCGTAAATTGAAACCAGCGTTTGAAAATTCTCAAGACTGGAATAATACCGAAAGGCATTGTGGGAAAAAGGGATACGGTCCGTAGCGATGCGTGTTCACTTTTCCGTGTTTGCCAGCACCGAAGTACCCGACAAAAACGTTCAATTTTCTTGCTACGTTCTATAGGTTCAGACCCAATTACAATGCATATTCAAAACAAAACATAGTAACGGATCCTCTGATGCAAAAATCTCCATAGAACCCCTTCGTTTTCCGGAGATATTTGAGATTTAGTTTCATTTGCATGCATTCGCTATGACGGGACTGATAACGTTAATCGCTCGCGCAGTACTAATTTAGATAATATCTTTCGCAGTTTTGTGACACAGACTACACACTTTCCGGACCGAAAAAAAAAAAAAAAAAAAACTAGACTAATGGATGTATCCATTCACCTCCTGTGGCAAAATTTGATAATATCATTAAAAAGGATAATCAGCCGTTCAGTTTGACCAAAAAAACTATTGAAGTTGGATCCGTATCAAGTTTCTCGTAGAAAGTAGCATCAGCCAACTGGTGATCACATTCCGTAATATAATCACATTTGTTCATCACTACTACTGAGGATCCCTTGTCCGTGGGTTTAATGACCAAATCATCCCTTTCAATTAAAGAGTCAATGGCCTTATGTTCTAAAATGTCAAAGGTCATCACCAAAGGTTGTTTTTAATATTGCTCTGATTTCTTTAAAAAATGAGCTCAAATTTTTCATCTTTCCTCAAAAGACTGCAACAAAAATATTTTGCACTGTCTAACATATTTTAAAATTGCGGAGATCAATAGAGGTCCTTGTTTGCCATTTTTTGTATGACATCCTCAATAGCCGTGTTACTGTTTTTGCGTCTGAAATAGCTATATATACATTAAGAACGATTTCCTTCTCTTTTGTGTAAGTGCTAAATCCTTGCAATGCTTTGCATATAAATATTTGGGTGAAAATGTTTTCTCATTCTGTACACTCCATTTTAAAAGTTTTTAGTCTGCTCGTCACAGTAATCAATAAATAATAACATTGTTTGTGTTTACTTATTTCCATATTTGGTAAATTTAGGTCAGTTTAAGGCAGCCTATGACCTCCAGACTTGACCCCAGGGGTATTATTGATATCATATTTTATACAGTACACAGAAAGCCAAAGTTAGGGGCCGCGATATATTCCTCCGCCACATTAATCGCCCTTCTTGTCGCAATATCATATTTGCTTGTGCATTATGACACTCTGCAACTTGCAACATTTCATGTGGTTAGAGAGTTGATTACATCACTCCTTAGTTGAGCCTGGATGGAGTATACATGATCCATCAAAGACTGGAACAGTTCTTAGGTGGGGTCACCAACATCAATTGCACTTTCTGAATTTCCATCTGTTATAAATTTATCATCAAGGCGGTGAGTGGGCTTCAATGCTCTTGATGTCACCCACTTGCAAAATGAATCCCATTTGTTGCCTCTCTCAAGAAATTTATTGCCATTATTTCCAATGAACATCTTCATATGCTCTACATGATCCATCAAGGACTGGAGCAATTCTTTGGTGGGGCCACCAGCATCAATTGCACCCTCTGAATTCCCATCTGTTGTAAATTTAACATCAAGGCGGTGAGTGGGCTTCAGTGCTCTTGATGTCATCCACTTGCAAAATGAATCCCATTCATTGCCTCTCAAGAATGTTTTTGCTGTTATTCCCAATGAACATCTTCATATGGTTTGCATGATCCATCAAGGACTGGATCAATTCTCTGTTGGGGCCACCAGCATCAATTGCGCCCTCTGAATTCCCATCTGTTGTAAATTCAACATCAAGGCAGTGAGTGGGCTTCTGTCCTCTTGATGTCACCCACTTGCAAAATGAATCCAATTTGTTGCCTCTCTCAAGAATTTTTTGCCATTCCCAATGAACATCTTCATATGCTCTGCATGATCCATCAAGGACTGGAGCAATTCTTTGGTAGGGCAACCAGCATCAGTTGCACCTTCTGAATTCCCATCTGTTGTAAATTCAACATCAACGCGGTGAGTGGGCTTCAGTGCTCCTGATATTATCCATTGGCAGAACGAATCCCATTCCTTGCCCCTTTCGATATTGCCATAGGATGGTGGCTTTTTCAACTGTTTATATACTTCATGCAAAGCATAAAATAAAAGTAAAATAAAGAGTTAATGTGATATTTGTTGCAGCAAACATTGGTCCTACTGACATATTAAGTTTTGTTCCGACAGAGAAATGTACTCTAAAGATCATTTTCATTTCTCACATCTATAAACTTAGGATGTATGATACCTCAGTAGGAGGCTGTAGAGCCTATCAAAAAAGGTCTGGCCCATTCCAGCGTCCTTCCAACCTTTTTTTTTCATCCCCAAGATATTCTGAACATATTCACAGGAATATAGCTTAAGTCAAAAGTTCATGTGCCTCTCAATTTTACTAATGGATGTATTTCTCTATCTCCAGTGGCAAAATTGAAAAACATCAGTGAAAGGAATAGTCTACCATTTCAATTTTGTTTGTATGTTTCCAACATGAATGCTAGCTTTGTTTGTTGTGCATATTGTAGGAGTTAAAAGTTTATGTGCCACTCAACTAGACTAATGGATGTATCTATTCACCTCTCATGGCAACATTTGATTAATAGCATTAAAAAGGATAATCAACCAGTTCATTTGACCCAAAAATGTCAGACCAAACTATTTAGAGTTTAGAATTTATTAGTTTTAATTGAACCGTTATGATCCTATATCATTTGTTTGGGTGCTCTTTTTTTAAGTCAAAATAAGTGGATAGAATAAAAGGCTCATGGGCAAAATTGTGCTGAGTGTAAAGTGCATGGATTGAATGAGAATTGCACATGTGAGATTGTTACACAAATGTCAGTTTTGCATCTACTAAGTGTGTGTATACAAATGCAGTTCCATTAAATTCAAACTATTTGCCTCTAAGATTAGCTAAGATTATCACTGGGGTGTCACTTATTGTATCCAGGCATCTTCTGAGTGGCACTTATTATAACTTAAAATATTTTTACTTGCCGAATTTCACCTGACAAACTACTCAATATTCCTATAGTATGATACATTTCATTGATACATGTAGCCTCAGTTTACTGCACATTAATAGTGTACCAATAGGCATTCCTTTTTGCATGTTTCAGTATTGGGTTTAAATTTTAACTAGGACAAATAGAATTCATAGTACGTTTGATAACAATACTTTAAATAAAAATATTTAGTCAAGAGGTCCCAAAGGTTGCCAGGTTGAATAAGGCTGCTGCAATCCAATGGCGAATTGGTTCAGTTGTTGTGACTATTTTATTTTATTTTTTTTTTTGTTAAAAAATAATTTTAAGTTACTTTATATCCTTTTCCTTATATATCAAGAGACGATGAAAACTACTTCCAATAGAAAGATGATGAAACTACAAAGTACTACTTCAGAGTTCATTTTGAACCCAGTTATTTGAAATCTGGCACATGCCTAATAGGATCTTCATCATTCTAGCAGTGGAGCCTTAGGGTTGCACTTTAGTTCTGTGTTGGACAAGCTAATCACAAGGCCAAGATATGCTGCTGCATTGTTCATAGTTCTGGTCAGCTGGGCCTGCACCATGGATGGATTTGAGAAGGGTAATGTCATCTACCAAGCAGTTTATCACCAGGGGTAGCAGTAATTTTTAAAACAAGGGGTTCTCAAACCCCCTGAACCCCCTTAAATGTCAAAAAATCGGGGGCTTAATCCGATAACCAGGGGTTCTTGAAATTCTACTGTCTGAGTCATTTCAATTTGCAGACTCCCACAAGGCATATGTGTTCTGACCCGTTTTCGCTCCGGCCATCTTGATGCCGTTGTAATGTAGAATGCTTAAACGAGGTGTTCCCACCATTTGCAAAATTATTACCACTTGTAACATGAAATTTCCGTTCATATGCCTGTTTACATATTTTGCAGAACGTGGCTTTCTTCTGTGAGTCATATGAGAGCCACTTAAATTTTTTTCCAAACTTTTGAGGTAATGATCCCCGGTAATGATCCTTTCCCATTATGAACCAATTAGAACATGTACGTTGCAATAGCAGCACGCACCGGAAACCCGGCGAAAACTTGCTATACCAATCAAAACTTTAATATTTTAATTTTATAGACCGAGTTATGCAACCCCAATGTATGTTACAGTTGTATATGTGTTTTTGCCGTTGAGTAGCGTACATTACAGCACTGTAGTTAATACGCAAAACTCACGTTAAATAACTTATTTTATGAATGAAACAGGGTGTCCATAAATATTACGTATTTTACAAGCAAACGATAGTTCTCGGACCGTTGGATGACACAGAAGGAGGCTGGTTATTTCTGGCACGTGCTGTTCCCCCAAACTGACAGGAAAAAGTTATTTTTGGCTTGCATTCATGTAGAAAAAGGTGCTGTGCGCGCCAAAATGCCATTGAGCGCGACCCCCTGTTTATTACCTTGGCAGGATGACGACTGGAGTGGAGTGAAAATTTCCCAGTCAAGTTCAGATTTAATTTTCTTCAGAAGACTTTTGACTAATTGAATGCACAAGGTTGCAAAGACTCCATTTGTGCCACCCCTTGCCAAATAGTAGGAATTGGTTTAATCAACCTAGGGCAGACTCAGCCTGTGTCTTCTAAAAAGACTGAGCATGATGAACTTAGTCATAGTCACTCTCTCGTGTTCTCCCAAGTGAGTTTCCTGAGAATCATATTAATTCAACTGTGTATAGTATCCCCGTTTTCATAATAGGTCATATGTCGTGAGACCTCAATACTCTCTACAAATAGTAGGCTTAAAGGCGAATCAGAATCACGATTGTGAAATATAATTTAAAAATATTATCTAGACTAAAGACGTCAACTAAGTACTTACTTCCAAAGTTAGAGATGAATCGACTTTAACGTTTTCATGCAGGGAAACACTTATATGCACGGATAACATATGCATAGGATACCGTGCACAACAAAAATTCCTGGATCTCTGAAATTTTATAAACAAGTTGTGGATTTTCCTATATGAACCTAACATTTTACAACTTGAAAATTATAGCAGGCCTGCCCTAACCTAGGCCTAGGGCCATAGGCCGTATTGGGTATACTAACCTTTGCTGACTCTCTGGGAAACTTCGGGAGATTGTTTTTGTTTTTTGATCATCGGATCTCTGAGCCAACAACGAAAGCACTTTCTACACTTTCTTGAATGATTATCAGCTAGCATTATGATGTATGATGACCTGGAATTAGAAAAATGGGTCATCAAAACCAACTGGTGCACACCAAGTCGGTGGTATTGTGGCTAGCTGTATGCCCATTTTATAGTGATATATGCACGTTTGAAACCAACAAATATTCTATGGAATCAAAAGGGTTGGGTTTGTTGGGTAGTCCGTGGTGTCTTCCCTCGCTTCGCACCACTGTGGTCCCAGGTTCGACCCTTGTCATGTGGGTTTGGTTTCCAGTCCATACTCGGCCTTGGAGGTTTTTCCGGGTACTCCGGTTACCTCCTGCTTCTAAAACTGGGCTATCTTCTCTCACATTGTATATGATAATAAAGTGAATTGAAATAAAATATCTTTGTGACACTAAAATGACACAATTGTGTTGATGTGGCATTAAATACTAATACCTCCTCCTCCAAAAGGGTTGGCTCTTATTAAATTGAGATGGAAAACTATAATTTGAAGAGGCTTAATAGAATGCTTCTTTTCTTGTATCACTTCCTGACTACTGGCAAGAGCTCCTTTAAAAATATGGGGTACTTTTGCTTTCCCTGCCTTGTATTTCAGAACATTTTTCTTCAAAGTGTTTAGCTCACCTCTCAGTGGCTACACGAAGGGGACTGGGATTAATCCTACTGCTCTCAATATTGGCAGAACACTCTCCTAGAAAATGTTTTAAGGAATTACGTCTAAACTAAACCCATAGAACATATAAATATTAAACTAGATATTTCAAGAGAAAACAACTAAATTAAAGACTAAGCATTGGCACATGGTCTATATTGGCTTATCTTACTCTATGAATATCAGGATGAATACAATAAGCGAGTTAGTGTTTGCTCACAATGCTGTATTGCAATTCTTTTCCAGTTCAATATCTCCTGTTTCTCTTCATTCGGGGGTCCTGCTACAGGAATGGCCTAAAACTGAGCAACCAAGGAACATAAAATGAACTGGAACAAAGTTAAATTTCTTTTTTGTATGTGTATGTGTGTGCATAAGTCCAACCCAAGATTGATAACTTCAATATACTGGTAACCATGGTAATTTTTGTTAAGAAGAAATAATCCAATTGTTGCCAAAAATATCAGTGAACTTTACCTAGGATAGTTCACAGTGCTAAATTATCGATAGCTATTGCTATTACATGATGTATCTTGGCAACAAAGGCATCAGATAGGATTAATCTGTAACAGTGCTCCATAAATGATCACCTTTATCATCACCAATACCGAGTATGACCTATACTACTTCCTGTACATCTGATTGATGTGGTTCATCCAGGTCTGCTTAAAGCTGTTTGCAGAGTCCCATTTGCCAGTTACTCAATAATCACTGGCTTGCAAATTGTAAGAGAAGATATTAAAGGTGCTTGTTCTGATCGTCTTTGGGACCCCCCTGATTTATCCTGAAGTAGTATCAATTTTGATATCAGATGAAGGCCGTATTTTTCTCATTGTCGTCATGAAATTTCAGCTTTCAAATCCATTTCTTTCTCTAAAAACTATTGTTTTAGTGGTTAACCATCAATATTAGCACAGTATTGCATAGGGCGTTGCACTATCCGTGTCTAGCATCAAAACCGCAAGCTTGTTTCCCACGGTACTTGATGATCATTGTGTACAAGTGTCAGGCTCTCATATCAAGTAGAGAACATGGTAGATAAAAATCGGAACAAGCACCTTTAATTTTCATCTTTTACATGTAAAGGTATAGAAGCCATTGTACAGGATTAAATAAATATCATATCAGAGATTTGGTGGTAAGGTGTGGGAAGGGCACCCTGAAGTTTTAACACTAGGTGAGATTTTTGCATGTACTTTCTCCCAACTGCCTAATTATAGAAAATTGTTATCTGCACTTCTATTGCTTCCTAAGGGAGGTTCCTCAAGAGACATTTACAGGCAACAGTATATTTTTAATGCAAATGCACAAAAGGCAGAATTGCCAAAAAATGGGGGGGGGGGCGGCTGGGGGATGTGTCCATCCAATACACTGGCTATGCCAGGGCCAGGAGGGGCATTTTCCCCCTAATTTTTCTTGAGACCTTGATGGAAAATCAAGAAGAAAAATCAACCAATGAGCGATCGCTCTTCATGGGAGTTTAGTTTGTCATTTTGCATAATGGTGACCATTTCCTTCACAAATGTGTATCAGCTTTGCCCTGTAATTTTCCTTATACAGAGTGTCCCCCCCCCAAAAAAAAAAATTACCCTAAAAGCGCCACCAATTTCAATGACTTAAGTTTTCCGCATATTTAATGAAATCTGTGGGGTTTTTTTACTTGTAACACAGACAGGCTGTCTTTGGCATAACACATCATTAAAAATACATGTTAATGTGTGCAAAACCAAGTATTCCATGTTGCAAGTAAAAAACACAGATTTCATTAAAGTAGGAACAACTCTGTCATTTGGAACCCAAATTCAATGGGGTTTGCTGTTTTGAAACAGTAATAAACAATAATTTTGAAATATGTATAAATAACTTGCATAAATGTTTATTAAAGACCTGAAATTGGGGGTCTTGGAAGCAATTTTGGAAGTAGAACATACTTTAAACACCCAAAATTTAGAGCTTAAAAATGTGACATGTTTGTGTGACAAATTCGGCGATCAGTGTTTGCCAGCCTTTTTCTGTCTTCCCAGTTGCTATGCTGTGGCTCCATATTAATCACGCTGACTATCCCTTTGAAATATTGTAAGATACTTCACATATCTGGGGTAAACATTAATACTGTATGATGATATTGAAAGTGGATGACAAATTTTAATGTATTCACTCAATTACCCAAAACCCATTAAGATTATTATGTTAATGTTGTTATTCCAGAATTGTATTGTTCATATCATTTTGTTTTTCAATTGGATGCATGTATGTATTGGCTCAACCCTGGATATGCCAACTACTGTGTGTTTGGCAATCCATTACCTCTCCATATTAAATTCATTGTAGTTTGGAGCTTACCCTGTTTCCACATTAGAATAAAATGATACCAGAAATATAATTAGGCCTTCAGAATAAATTGTTTCTTTGGCATAGCAAGCAGAAAAATAGGTTGGTTAATATATTGATCAGGATTATTTTTCTTTTGGCCTTAAAGGTGCTTGTTCTGATTTAAGTCTATTGTGTTCTCTACTTGATATGAGAGCCTAGCATTTGCACATATGCTCCATCAAGTACAGTGGGAAACAAACTTGCGGTTTTGATGGTAGAAGTAATAATGCATATTGCAAAGCCCTATTCAATACTGTGCTAATATTGACGGTTAACCATTAAAATGGCATTTTTTTGTTTATATTTTGGGAATGAAATGGATTTGAGGGCTAAAATTTCAGGAGGACAATGAGAAAAGTACGGCCTTTCACCTGATATCAAAATCGATACTACTTGCGGGTAAATCGGAAGGGGGGTCCCAAAGAAGATCAGAATTTAACACGCACCTTCCTCTACCAACTTCCTGTGTTGCTGAACAGTGTTCAGGGAGTTCTGTGCTAAAGGGGCAATACATGATCTTCAGCCTTGACCACTCGCCCCATCAAACCTGAGATTTTGGTATTGTAGGAAACCTTGTATTTGAGTGTACAGTTATCTATGGGCTATTGTAATTCACACAATTACTGCTCACATTAAAAATGGTATGGTGGATTCAAATGAAATGTCAGAATGAAAGTTTATTGAAAATTAAGAAAAGTGTTGTAAAAAATCAATCTTTCAAAATTGTTCTCATTTTGTATTTGCACAATTAGCATGAAGCTTTGTTACAGTAACTGTTCAATAGCAAAGATTATGCAATGTTACAGGCCAAAATTCATATCAAAAAACGATAAAATGAAGTAAATTTGAATTGTTTTTTGTAAAAGTTTTCAGTTTTTGTATCGTCTGCAAGAATTGCAGAAGGCACATATGGATTACTCTGGTCGTATGTGTGTGTGTCACTGATCTCTACACCGGGTCGCTACACACTGGATAGACTATCGCCGCTCGAGCGTGATGAAACCGGAAATTCCACGGCGGCCATTTTGCTCTACCCAAGAAACTGATCGTTCACATGTACAAAGCATACGGAAACAGAATTCGGGGATCAATTATGTGTATGTTAATGTTTGTGGATTGTTTTTATATTATGGGTGGGTATGTTTGAACAAAATGTGATTTAAAATGTAAAAAAAATCTTAAAAATGGCTCATTTAAGTGAGGTTTTCAGCTCACAGACAAAATAATTCATGCAGTAAGTGCTTTGACTATTAATCCCCCTTCCAAGATTTGTTTCCGCCTTGCTAAAACCCCGCCTTTCTGGTACCAAATTGTTTAATGTCATTGACATGTTACGCTCTCAAAGTGACGGATGGGGGAGCACTCCTTTGGGAGAGAGGTAGCAACACGTCTATAGTCATACTACGACACAGAAATGCCACAGACACTTGATTTTAGTACCAATGGATAGCTATCATCCTACTCTTTTCATTGATACCAAATGAGTACCAACATGCCCAGCATTACTTCAAAGTGATGTCATAAAGTTCGCATGTCAGCAAATAGGGAAAAATTAAAGTTTTACCCAAAAAGTTAGGAATATCTGATTTTCATGCGGTTTGGGCTTTACATGATGGGAATTTCCCATAAAATCATACACATAGCCAGAATCAGCTGTAATTGCACAAAAGGTTAACTTCATTGTTCTCGATAGAAATGTAGACAAAAAAGATAGAAGCTAATAAGACAATATTATGCGTGCCTCGATCATGCCCCTTTATATGATAAATACTTTCATCACCATCAATCAAGCACGTATCATAATGACCTAAAGGTTTTTTTTTTGTCCTCTCTCAGTCCAAAAATCTCCTATTGAATTTCAAATGGTACTTGCACAATAGCAGTGATCACTTGTAAAGGACAGAGACTGTTCGCATGTGGTCACAAATGGTTCATATGTTTATCCTACCATTATTCTCAAAAGTAAAATTCTTACAGGTTTTGCAGCTTGAACGAGTAGATAATTTTCTTGCAAGTCCTTGTTGTGGACTAATGTCAAAGTGTAATCCTGGGCTGTTAAGTCATAAGGCTGTATCTGTCTATTAGGTTATCTGAGGAAAATAGGAGGAAAATAAAAAAATGTGTCACTTAAAGGCACTATCTGCGATTTGCTAATGAGAAAATCAAAAAAATATAAAAATCAGGTTTTGCATTCTCTAACACGTACGGGTACCCTAACTATCCTGCAGATGATAAGGCCAGAAGCAACCTAATAAGGTAAAATCGGATATAATAGTCATTACTGTCCGACGGACACTTACTATAACACGTAACTGAATGGAGATTCATATCTTTGAACACTTCGTTTTCTTCCTTTGCGTCAATTCTTCAGTTTTGAAAAGTAACTCACGAGAATGTAACCCGTAATTATTGCATGCTGTATGAGTTCCGTAAGTATGATGATGTAACTTGGTGGTTACTTGGGGTGGGGCAGGGGCGGCTCCCTGTCCTCCGCCCACCTGGATATTTCCAAAATTTAGGAAAAACTGGTTTTTTGCGTAAAAATTAGGGTTTTTAACCAAATGAGTTCATTTGGTACTGTTTCCCCCCATTTGTTCGCCACCCGCCCATGAATGTTTTCGCCCCTCCTATGATTTTACCCTGGCGCCGCCCCTGGGGTGGGGTGACATGTTGGTGACCTCATTTTGACCTTTGGCCCCATTCACACCGTGATGGCAGACGACGATGTATTTTTTATCATTTTATGTTATTTCTTTTTTTGTTTCGCCTGCCCGAAGGCAGGAAACCCAAAGGGATCACTGTGTCCCGCTGTAGTTGATCTGTTCGTTGATGAATGTCTATTGATGTCGGTTTGAATGTCTGTCTTGAAAAAGGGTTAACATTTGCATTTAATATCCTCATACTTTGATGGATTCAAACCATACTTGGGTCACAGGTCAACGGACATCCCTCACTGTGATGAGTCAAAGGTCACTGCCAAGGTCAAAGGTCATGTGAGGATTCAAGTTGTAAATAGGCTAAACTGTAAAATTGACCTCATTTGAAAAGTTGAAGTTCAATTGGACCAAACTTGAATCAAACCTGTGCAACATGGGATTTCTCATTTCCTGATGAGGTCAAAGGTCACATACCAAGGTCAAAAGGCATGTGAGGTCACGTTGTTAATGGCTGAAAATGTAAATTTACCTCATTGAAAAGTTGAAGTTCAATTGGAACAAACTTGAATCATAGGTGGCAACATGGGATCCCTCATTGTTTATTGGTCAAAGGTCACATATCAAGGTCAATCATTTAGGCCGATCATTCACTACGCACTACGGCAGGCGACACAAGCGGGTGGAGACCGCTGTATTGTTTATTACAAAATACTTGTCAACAGCATAGCCACAATGTTACAAGTTCCACTGAGATTTTTCAAGTCATCCATATTATGTGTGATATGTGTATTTCATATAGATCAGACACTCACTAGATTCCGTACTTATTTTTTTAGCTACAGATATAATAAAATGAAAACAACAGGTGATTTGTATTTGCCTTATATAAATTTCAAGGGAAAACACAGGCTGAATTTCGTATTGCTTCCTATACGAAATTAAAATTTCGCATTTTTTTTTACCAAAGTAAGACAGTTTTCTCAGCGTAATCCTTTCAGATGGGGATTTTTTGATATAAAGCTTCACATCTGTAACAAAATCAGAATTTACACATTTTCAGGGTCACTTTTATTTTGAAATCTCTCGTTGCACCTTTAAAGGATGAGTGATTTTCCTGATACTTGGTATACATAGTTCTCTGCAGCAGGGTTGTCCCTAGACACATTATAGTTTTCCACTTGGAATTTTTCTGATTGAAAATCTTGCGAAAATTTTGACTTTTTGTGTTATTTTTTTTTAAAATTGATCTCCATAAAAATTTGAAGTCAGATTGGAACCAAACTTGTGTCATAAGTGCACCATGGATCCCTCAATGGTGATAAGGTAAAACGTCAATATTGCAAGGTTCAAAACATCATAGCCAAAGTCAACGGTCATGTGAGGTCAAGTTAAAAACTAGGCTAAAATGTTAAGTTTTTTTTAAATTGTGATTAACATTTTTTTTAAATTGACCTAAATTGAAAATTTGAAGTTCAATTGGAACTCAACTTATGTCATAGGTGCACCAAGGGACCCCTTATATGTTGATGATGTCACAGGTCATATGCCAAGTTCAAATGTAATGGGCGGCCCACAGCTTTATATTTCTTTGAATATAGCGAGTGGGAGCCGAGCATCGCGAAATTCTAGTTTAATGTCAAAATACTACATTTAAGGGTTTAGACCCTTTAAATAGTAATTATAATGGAACCCAGCCTCAAGTATTTTCAGGTAACAGTCTCAGCACCTCAGCACTTTGCCTTATTTACTTGCTTTGGCTGAGGTGCTGTCATGTGGAACAGCTCGACAACATTGGAGTGGGGTCTGGGTCCCAGGTCACCAGAGGAGCGGCCTGGAGCTGTGGGCTCTTTGTGGTTCTTACTCAGACCTGACAAAGTATCCTCCTGACAAGGAAGGTCTGCCTTGTCGGCACTTGGACGTTAGCTGAAAATACACAACTTTCACAATTTACAATTTCAAACAAATTTGCACAAAATTGAATGAAGTAATTTCTCCTACTCACACTGGAGGAACCTGGACCTTGATCCTTTTGTTATGTGGGACCCAAAAAGCAAGATTATCTTTGCACCACTTCTGGTTCTGTCTCCTTCTTCTTGCTCTCGCCAAACATGTCCTTGTTTTGTCCTCACTGTAATGGCAGCATACTAGTTCGCATGGACTTGACCACTTGATGAGGCCAAAGTGGTCCACAGCAAGGTCTTTGGGCAATGCGCCAGTGGCGGTGGTGAACCTTGTTACTTCACAGCGACTCTTTATGATGAATCGGATGGCAATTCAGAAAATCATCAATTTCATTCAAAACCTCATGTGAAAGAGGAGGAGGCCCAGTTGTGGTGGTGGTGGAATTCCTAGCTTGTTGGTCTTCGTATAAAAACCTGGCGTCAGGCTCATCATTTTAATTGTGTGAAATTCCTCCTGCTTTAATCCTCAACCACCTCCTTGGTCTTCCTATTCACACACGATTCTGTCTGAGTGGATCGACACCCTAGTGACTGCCATTCAGAGGCAGCATCCTCATTGAGGGGGAGCATCCTGGTATACGGCGCATGTTCTGGCTTTTTCATTGGGAACCCTTCAATTCCTGTGAAGCCCTCTTCCTCCCCACAACCACCACCACCTCCTTTCTTGAGCGGCATAGTCAAATGTAGGGCTAGGGTGATATACTGATTGGATTCGGCAAAGGCAGCAAGCAACAAGTGAGGACCGAAGCCAGAAGTGGAGGGACCGTCCCCAGAGGTGTCACTTCTTGGCATCAACAAATCGGCGACCAATCGATGACCAGGTCTTGACAGCAACTGTCATAACTTGTGCTGTTGTATCAAGGTCAGACGACTGACGCGAGGGAACGGAACAAGCGGAGTCGTCCGAGTAAAAATGCTGTCTTTATGATTTATGATACTGCACCTACTACTAGGCATTTCAGCATCTTTTTTCCTGTTGATGGGCAGGGGAAGGAGGAAATTTAATCATCCCTGGTTGGATAAAAATTGTAAATTTTGCAAGTTGGAACAAGGACTAGCCGATTTTGAAAAAAAAACATAATTGTGGTCGGTTGTAGTCAGAAGAGGTTGGGTCGGGAGCTGTCTCTGTGTGACTGTACCTTTAACTGGGTGACCTGTAATGATGTGCATTTGTTTTCCAAACATGGATGCCTCTACAACTGATTATTGTATCGAGAAGCGTTCGGAACGGGGACATGAAATGAGCAGCGTCTCGTCCGTCCGGCTTGACAAAAATGTTAACCCATTGTGTGTATACGATTTATATGGAGTTCCGTAAGGGCGACAATGAATGTAACTTGGGGAAAGAAGCGGGTTGATGGAGTTCTCGACATGATAGATTGTGACGTTTAAAATATGCTAAATTAAGTATCTAATTTGCATAATTTGAGAATTTCTTGCAAGGCATGTGTACAAGTTCTGTTGGAGGTCAGTAAGGCATATAATGATGTAACTTGGTGGAAGCAAGCGGGCTGAAGAGTTGTTGACCTGATTAGATTTTGGGCATATTTCGGAAATTGAGATGCAAAGCGTGAATAAAATGCAAAAATCAGCGTAATTGCTTATATTTTTTGAAACGGATGTTTTTGACTCGGATACTCAAAATTCCTTCGATGCATGAAAGCCTATCGTAAGGCACATCTTTTTTGCAATTGGAAGTATGTGATATATGGGCGCCGATAGGTATGCGATGAGCTATTCAATAGGCATAAGTGCGTAGCTCTGAAAAGGTTACGTCGGATAGGCCAAAATTCCTTCGCTCCATGCGACTACTATGCCATAGGGGAGGGGGTGTAGGGTGTTGGGGAGGGGTAGGGGTGAGGCGTGTTGCGGGAGGGTGGTGTGGTGGGGCGGGGTGTTGGGGAGGGGGTTTGTTGTGTTGCGGGGGTGGGGGGAGGGGGGGTTGTGTTGCGGGGTGTTTGTTGAGGAGGGGGGGGGGGGTGGTTGCAGGGTGAGGGGTGGGTCCAGTGGGAGTGGAGTGTTGTGGGGTGTTGGGGAGGGGGTGGGGTGTTGCCGGGGTTTTGGGGAAGGGATGAGGGTGTTGCGGGGGGGTGGGGAGGGGGGGGGGAATGGCAGGTTGACGGGTGTTGGGGGGGGGGTGTGTTACAGGGTATGGGTGGGGTTGGGGTGTTGAGGGGTGTTTAAGGAGGGGTGGGTGTTGTGGGGGGAGTTGTGGGGTGTTGGAGAGGGTGTGGGGTTTTGCGGGGTGTGGGGCAGGGGGTGGGGTTTTGCGGGGTGTGGGGAGGGGGTGGAGGGTTGCGGGGTAGTGGGGACGGGGGTGGGTGTTGAAGTTGCATTTTTTGCATGTTAGTGATCGCAAAATCGGTCGGGGACATATTTACGCATGCTAAATACGAGTTGCCTGTTTGTACTAATAGCAAATTTGTTTTGAGCAATGATTTTACTATTAATGAAGAAGAAAGAAGCATGATCTATAGCATATGTCATCAAACATATAATGTGACCTTGTTACGAAACCATTGTGCATAGCTAACAATATGATGTAAAGTTCTGATTTTTAAGTGTTTTTGTGCTATAATATCCCCATGTATGAAGTTGATTCCAATATTGGAGGGTCTGCGCCCGCCGCAAAACCTCCAATATTGGAGTTTCTGCGTATAATACGCAGACACACAAAAATCGGAGGGTCTGCGCCGGGGGTTCTGCAGACATCGCAAAAACTCCAAAATCGGAGGTTCTGTGTATTTTTAAATATTATTATTTATATTCAAACACTCCAATATCGGAGTTTCAGCGTATAATACGCACACACTCCAAAATCGAAGGGTCTGCGCCGGGGGTTCTGCAGACATCGCAAAAACTCCAAAATCGGAGGTTCTGTGTATTTTTAAATATTATTATTTATATTCAAACACTCCAATATCGGAGTTTCAGCTTATAATACGCACACACTCCAAAATCGAAGGGTCTGCGGACTTCGCAAAAACTCCAAAATCTGAGGTTTCAATCAATCAATCAATCATTTATTTCCATCAAACATTATACAATATACAAAAGAAATACACTTTTAAAAAACAATTGATGGAGGAGATACAACTAAAGGCAAGCCTGATAATACGTTGCACCACCTATATATAACATACATAAATTACAACAGAAATATTAACATTACAACAAAACAGATACAAACAAATAACATAATATTAACACCAAGCCTATAAAAGTATATCGAAAAAGTTACCGTTACATTTAGGCTTAATAGAAAGCTTTAATTTTAATGAATATTTGTTTTCTGGAGAAAATATGATATTTTTCTTTTGAATAAGTTAATATTAGTGACATTTTTTAGTTCAGTCGGTAATTTATTCCAAAATTTTGGCCCAGTAGAAATAGCAGTTTTCATTTTGTGAATTTCCAATCGGTAATTTCTTTTATTTCTGCATGGTATCGTAATTGTGAACACTTTCTAGGTCCGTAAACATATTGTCAAACGAAGTTGGTAGCAAACCATTTTTATATTTGTACATAAATACACCCAATTCCTTTTCATAAATATCAAATATATTTAGAGTCTTATATTTTTCAAACAAAGGTTTTGAATGACAGAGATATGAACTATTTGAAATTATTCTAAGTGACCTTTTTTGCAATTTAAATAACTTGGATAGATAACCTTTATTAGCGTTCCCCCAAAGTAATATTCCATAGTTGATGTATAGCAATATCAATGAGCAATAGAGTTGATACAGTGAACCTTTGGGTAAAAAGTGCTTGACTTTGTTTTGCGTATCTTTAAATATTATTATTTATATTCAAACACCCGGGCCAATATCGGAGTTTCAGCGTATAATACGCAGACACTCCAAAATCGGAGGGTCTGCGCCGGGGGTTCTGCGGACATCGCAAAAACTACAAAATCGGAGGTTCTGCGTATCTTTATAAATATTATTGTTTATATTCAAACACTCCAATGTCGGAGTTTGTAATTTATCATTTGACATTGCCATTGCTGTACACAATACCATAGAGGTAGGCTTTATGTATTGTGCCATCATTTACATTTTTGGCACTTGACTTGAGATTGAAAAAAAAAAACATTGTGCATTAAGTTCATGCAACATTACATATCATGCAAGCTGTACATGTGATGATGTGTAACAACAAAAATTTCGGCTAATCTTACTAAATCCGCAAGCTGGAGCAAGCTAGCAAAGGAATATATCGATTCGAGAGACTCCCTAATGGGAGAGACTCTCCTGTCGGCTTTTTCATCGATTGGAGAGACTTGCAAATCCGGGATTTCCGGGGTAGGAGAGCAACTCTCCTATCGCCGAAATCATCGATTGGAGAGAGCTACACGGTGTTGCCGTCGATTCGCCCCCGGGATTCGTCCATTGTTCAATCTGTAGGCCTATTACATATAGGTGCGATCGATCAACAGAAGTTGAATCTCTCTGAGTCGGGTGGTTTCCTGCATAATCTGGCATGGTATATTCATGCGACAAAGAGAACAGTGAATGCCGTGTTGCTACATACGAGCTAATTCACAACACGGGACGTGTATTGCAACGTACGTACGTACGTCTGGTTAAAAAAAATAAAATAACAATAAACGTTGCCGTGAAGTTTTTGATTTAGGCCATTTTTTTAGTTTTTGATTTGCTTAGATGTTATATCACATTTGATTAATTTATTCTGTATCGAAATATTTTAACAGCTTCTGTAGGCCCTATATATGAAAATAATTATTGCAAAACGACTGGTAATGAAGATTATACAAATACCTAAAAATCGCAAGTTTCGGTCGTAAAAGTGAAAAATATAAACATTAGACTTAAAATAATGAATCTCAAATCAATTTGAGATTTTATACAAGTCATTGATACAAGGCAATGTATATAAATTATATTGGTGCTAGGATTAATATAATCATCCCATACAAGCCGATGATGCCAAGAAAATAAGCACCACTATTTATTATGTAGTATTTCTTTTCACATTTTGGAAAAACAAAACTAAGTTTTCTCTGTTTTGGTGGTGTTGACACCAATCGAATTGGTAAAAAAATTATTCTGGATAACGTTGTTCACATTGGAGAAAAATTACACAAAAAAGTACATAATCCAATGGTCTGCTATATAAAAATATAAGTAGTGGCGTTCGTAAATTTGATTGATCTAGTATCTTCAACATGTTTACTTATAAAAATGATTCATATTAAGCAGATTTGAATCAAATTAATTTTTAATATTCTGAAGTTGGAATGGCACCTATTTTTGTAGAATAGCCCATAACCTTAGTATTTAATGCTTTCCTTTTATAGTTTGTAATTAGAATCAGGATCCCCGATTGTAATTTAACAGAACTGGAACCGCCAAATTTCTGTCCGTCCATTGTGAAAATCGTGCCACGTCACGAAAATGACCTCTAACTTGACTTTCCTGAACGAACGTAACAACTAATGGAAGGGCGAAGACACGCTATTTCCTATTTCCTGACTATATCGTATTTGTAGGAGCTTTCCAAAAACACTCGGGACAAAACACACCACAACAATGCTAAATATCGGGAGTTAATTCTAACCTTGATGAATTAGTGGACAATTAAACTGTCCCATCGAAGATGACGCTGACATCAAAAGTGCAAGTGCCGAATTCAATAGAAGCGGACCCACTGTCCGAACAATGCAAGATCAGCAAAGAATATGTACTTGATGGGAAATATTGTGCGTTAAGATAGTTGAGCTCCCTCCCATTCAAGACAATGCTGACATCAAACGCGGACCGTCAAACTTGAATTCAATGGATACTTTATAGAAATGAGCTGGAGTGAATTCTAATTATCGAGGAATTAGTAGATAATAAACTCCATCCCTTTGAGAAAACATTAAATGGAATATAATATTGCCGTTGAACAACCGACGCCACTTTAAATTGTTCATCTTGCACTGAAAAAAACTAAACGAATACAAACGATCCACGCTGGATGAACAAATTTGCACACACACCATACGCGGATTTAGGGGGGGCGCACCCGGCGCGCGCCCCCCTATTTTTTGCAAACCAAAGGGCGCCGGGCGCCTTGTAGCTGTAGAAAAGTGCCTGTGCCGCACAGGGCGCCCTTTAATCTTTGTGGGCGCCTTGGCGGACCAACAATTTGTATAAAATTTTTGCGGCTCGCTCTGCTCGCCGGGTGACACGATTGTTTCACTCGGTTGAAATTTGGAAGAGAGGGGGTAATCTTCGCTGTGTGCAGATGTTTGTGCTCATTGGTGCTGAAAAATTTTTCGGCGTAGGACCCTCCCCCCCCGTCAGGAATTTTGAAACGAGTGAAAAAAATTGGGTCTACCCGGCGAGCGAAGCGAGCCGGAAATTTTAAAAGCGAATAGTGAAGGGGCGCCCCCCCCCCCCCATTGAGAATTACTGGGTACGCCCCTGCACACACTATACATCAAAGATTGATTTTTTTATTCAAAATTGCAGACTGTCTTTTTTATCTTTGTAGCATTAAAAATAATGAACATACACAGAATATCCTCCAATATTGGAGTGTTTGAATATAACTAATCGAACCTATGCTTTTGGGAGTTTTTGCGATGTCCGCAGACCCTCGGATTTTGGATTTTGCGTATTATACACTGAAAAACTCGATATTGGGTGTTGAATAAATAATAATATTTAAAGATACGCAAGAAAACCTCCGATAGGTTTAGTTTTGCGATGTCAGCAGAACCTCCGATTTTGGCGTGTGTGCGTATTATACGCTGAAATTCCGATATGGGAGTGTTATGAATACAACATATAATATTAAAGATAGCAGAGAAAACCTCCGATTTTGGTTTTTGCGCTGTCGCATTTACCCTCCGATTTTGAAAGTGTTGGCATATTTTATACGCTTGCTAAACTCCGATATTGGAGTGTTGACATAAATAATAATATTTAAAGATAGCAGAAACCTCCGACTTTGGGTTTTTGCGATGTACGCAGACCCTCCGATTTTGGAGGGTTTGCGTATTATACGCTGAACATCCGATATTGGAATGTTTGATTAAATAATAATATTAAAGATACGCAGAACCTCCGATTTTTTTGGAGTTTTTGCGATTTGTCCGCCAGACCTCCGATTTTGGATAGTGTGGCCGGATTATACGCTGAAACGCCGAATTGGAAGTGTTGAATATAAATAATTAATATTTAAAGATACGCAGAACCTCGATTTGGAGTTTTGCGATTGTACGCAGGACCTCCGATTTGGAGTGTTGCATAACGCTGAAACTCCCTTTTTTTGATATTGGAGTGTTTTTGGAAGATAACTAATATATTTAAAATAGCAGAGAACCTCCGATTTTGGAGTTTTGCGATGTCCACAGACCTCCGATTTGGGAATGTCTGCGTATTATACGCAAGAAGAAAAAACTCCGATATGGAGGTTGCGACGGGCACAGACCCTCCAATATTAGAGTAACTTCATACCTCAAATATCACATTAGAATGATTGGATATATTTGTTGTATGACATTGGTAATTGAAGTTCCTCCCTAATAAGAACCTGATCAACCCATCAACTTTAAATAGACAATGATAAGTCCGTGTCCGATCGTCTTTGGGACCCCCTGAGTTAAACGGAAGTAGTATCGATTTGATTCAGATGAAAGGCCGTATTTCTCATTGTCGTCCATGAAATTTGAGCCCGCGAATCAAGTTCATTCCCAAGATATAAAGCAAAAAAACCGCCGCTCCCCGCTTAGTGGTTAACCACTTTTATTAGAACAGTATTGAATAGGCCTTGCAACCATTGATTATTGCGTCTACCATCACACCCGCAAGTTTGTTTCCCGGACTTGAGGGGTTGTATGTGCAAGTGCAGGCTTCATATCAAGTAGAGGAACACAATACAAATAAATCGGAACAACCACATTTAAGTTTAAGGTGTGAAGCTGCTCAAAAAACAAAAGTGGCATCTCACAAGTGTTGTTAGGGAAGAGGCAGTAGTATAGTGTTACCTGTTGTAAATTAAAGAGAGAGCCATGCAGGACCAGTTCATAAAATGCACAAAGATTTTTGTGAACAAGCTTTGACCACTTTTATGAAATAACAAGCTCCACACTGGGTTGTTGACGTAACACACACGGGTGGGTGTGTGTTCAATAATCACTTTCAATTAAGGTAGGCCAGAATTGTTGTACAATGTAAGTATATTTAAAAACACTTGATAATCAGAGAATTTAAAGCTGCCCTTTTTTGGATCACGTTAAATTCCACAGCGACATACTGACTAACTCTGATTACAAAGTAATTGAATAGAAATTAATAATTTAAATTCCATTAATTCCAAAGGTGTAAGTTGTTGATTTATTTCATTCACTTTTTTGGGTGTAATACTCAGGACCCACCCGCTCTTTTAGTCATTGTCGTTCATTGTAATGGTGTCGCAAATAATCGACCGTTCAAATATGTGTTGTGGTCATTTACTATTGGATTGGAAGTACTGGTGCATACCTTTCCAATAAATTGCATTGAACTCTCTGACCTCCCAGCTAATTGAAACACACTGAATGGTAGTATCAACCAAGCGTTGGAAATAGGGAGTGGCTTTCTGTTTTCCCCTATCTTCGTCTTTTGCATCCTCAGGGGTCAGGTTCGCTCAGTATTGGGGTTTTCCCTCACTCGACCACGTGCCCCAGGTTTGACCCTCGGTCCAGTCTGTGATTTCATGTGTGTTTGGTTTCCATTTCCCTCTCACCTCACAGATTTTTCTCTGGTAGTCCATTTTCTCCTCTCATCTGAAACTGGCCTTTCTTCTATAATATTTATATTATATAAAAAGTGAATTGAAATAAAGTATCTTTGTGGCACTAAAATTACACAATAGTACTTGATGGTCCCATGAAATTCTAATACTTCCTCATCCTCCCTTCTCCTTGCATCCTGACCCATGTCACGGCGTCTGCATTTATGTTTTGTTTTTGGTCATGACCAGACTCATTCTACCTGCTTTCTGTGTCTTTTCTATGGCACCTTCATGCATCGTTTTTTGTGGCCATCCTACGCTTCCAGCTACCTTCATCTCCTTTGGCCCAATCATGTAGCCATCTGTACATGTCCAGACCATCTCAGTATCATCTCTTATTTTGTAGCCACAAGTCACTGGTAATGGTCATATTGCCACGAAACATTTTGCATATCAGTGGACCCTTGCATTTCTCACTTTTTTACTCCATGCATTTGGGAGGGGCAGCAAGGGGGATCATGTCTGAGCAGGCATGGCTCCTTCTTAGTGGTTTTATTCATCCTGTGTTTGAAGGCAGATGGCCATGGTGATACTGAGATTTGGATGATGTGCTTGTAAATCTTTCCATAACTGAGCAGGCTTTATATTAGTCATTTGCTAATGTGCTCAAGAGTAGCTTTTTGTGGTTGATATGTTTTGTTATCATTTCACAAAGTGTGTTTTCCCTTATTTTGATTGGCAATTTACCAAATATATCTCCACTAGGTTTTTCAATCTCATTGTCTGTTTTGTTTTCAATGTGTGTCCCTTGTTTTTGCTAGATAGAGAACAAAATCCAGAAAGGGCTCTTTCAAAATGTTACTTTTGGGATGGATTAAAGTTGCTGTTCCGATCGCCTCTGGGACCCCCTAATTTACCCGATAGTATAAATTTGATATCAGATGAAAGAGCGTATTTTTCTCATTATCAGCCTGAATTTCAGCTTCCAAGCCACTTCTTTCAAGATATAAACGAAAACCGCCGTTTAGTGGTTACCATCAATTACACATAGTAAGAGGCCTTGCAACATGCATTATTCGCTTCTCTGATCAAAATCGCAAGTGTTTTCCCACGATACGTGGGTAAGTGGTATAGCGTGCCATATCAGTACAGAACACGATACACATAAATCGCCCTACTCGGAACACCCACCTTTTAATCTCCACCATATTAGGCAATCAAGTGAATTTTATGATCCATGACCTATATGTGCTCTTCTTTATTGAAAGCATTCATTTGGCTTATGTAATTTTCTAGTTTATTCAATGGGATTTAATATTTTGAGATTACGGTAACCATACGCCAGAAATTGGTAAAACTGTTTTACCATTTTTAAAATGGTAAATTTTTTACCAATTTTTTCCTCTGCTTTTAAAAGGTCATAGTAAAAATCATCCTCGCCAAATAAAAAGCTCATTTATGTTAAAACCCATTTTATTATTTTCAATTGGATTATGTTGAGATTGCTTAATATGTTTTAGGAATGGTTAAGAGAAAATGAGGTAAACGTTTCATATAAGAAGTCCCACGGATGCAAATGAGGTATTAACAATTGATTCCGTCTTGGCGCTTTATGATGGGTGTGCAGTACGCTTGACGGGATCACTGACAATTCCTCATTGGCATCCTTGGGACTTTTATATGAACGTCTACCAAAATGAGAGCTTGTTTGGTCTCTTCCCACCAGTGACAACTCATTGCTTGCTTGCTCTTTATCTGGACATGTGCATGTTCACTCAGCACTGTTAAAGAGACATTTGGCAGAACTCCGTAAAAATTTTTTTGAAGTGACTCATAAATATGGTCTGGGCACGCAACTTCCTATATCACTTTTGTATTTGTGTAGCAATATCAACTATTCATAATCATCTACACTGCACCCTGATGGCATGGAAACAATTAATATAATTTGATTTGAAAGCAGGCAGGGAGAAGTAGTATCATCCATAACATATTTACTCCTGTTTCCATGGCGCAGGGCATGATAAAGTACCTAAATCAGTACCAAAAATAAATTCAATATTTACATAAAAATCAACGTTAGATCTCTTTATTACATTTGGAAAGGTCATCAGCTTGATATTTGAGATTTCACCCAGCAAGTGATAGTGGTCAGTGTCCGGAGTAGGAGATGATGTTCGGTCAGTTTGTCTTGGGCCATATTTGATTAGTGTTAATGGTCAACTTTTTGGAGTGGACATTTATTTGGAAGGTTCCGCTTGATATTTGAGATTTCATCCAGCAGGTTAACATCAAAATAGGTTTTGTTGGTCCACGTTTCTGGGCAGCAAGTGATTAGGCGCTTGGTCATTGTCCGTAGTTAGGCATGGATGTTCGGTCATTTTGATCAGTGTTAGAGGTCAACTTTTGAAGTGCAATGGTCAAGAACCATGACTAGTAATTAAAATTCAATCCCACAAAAAGGGCCAGAGCCGGCCTTTTGCAAATTAAAGAACATAAAGCTCAAATTTAGAAAAACTTTGACAAGTAGTCCACTCTTTTTAAGA
This sequence comes from Ophioderma brevispina, assembly GCA_023653785.1. Classification (NCBI taxonomy): domain Eukaryota; kingdom Metazoa; phylum Echinodermata; class Ophiuroidea; order Amphilepidida; family Ophiodermatidae; genus Ophioderma; species Ophioderma brevispina. The sequence goes on along the minus strand of JAMKCH010013496.1, from coordinate 94,153 downwards.
ATGAGGAGGTTTCCAAAATTACAATTTTAAGGTGTAAAGTCTTTCATGGTGTGCCCCCAATCTTTGAGGGGTGGCACAAGAATAGATTGATCCACCAAATCAATGGCGTAGCCAGATGGTGAGACATGTGATGTAACCGGGAAAAAAAATAACAAAATTTACCCCAAATTTTTTTTGAGGCTTGTGGAATCGAAAATCTGTAAAGAGGGGTACAGCCACTTTAACCTAGGCTTAGTCACTAGTCCATGCATTACACTTGTTATCATACCAGGCTCTGCATGCTGTAATTCACACATACAAACCCTCATCAAACAATACGTTCAAAAAAATAATTCCAACGAAACATCGTCCCCAAAATGGATCCCTCCCCCCCGACGGCCACCAACTGGGGATGCACATGCACACCACCCACCCCACCCCCTTTGCACATGCTTCTGAGGCCCTCCTTTACAAAGAAATCTTGGCACACAGACAAAAAGATTTTTGTTCAAACTGGGAATCCACAAACCTCAAGCTCTATAATTTTAAAACTCACTACACTCATACAAATAATCCTTCCATGGCTTGGCTGATATACTTTCAAGAATTACGAAGAAGACTTCTATATTACAAAGCCATGTGAGGAGGCGAGCATCTCTAAGTAATCAGCAGTCACTAGTAACTATATTACATGTCACATTCATTGTGTGTAGATTTTTTTTGGCCATTAAATATCACTAAACTTTTTTTGAAAGGCCTATGCGACTCGACCTAGTATTGATGAGTATGTGCTATGAAGCCTTTTACATCAGAAAAGCCGGAAAAGAGATGATGGCTTCACTTTTTTGCACCTTTTATCATGATGAGTAGGACCTGTGAGAGAGAAATTTAAACAAAATCATGGAAATATAATTTTAATGGTCATGCTCTAATGTTACCCAATTCTAAAAGTAATTTGTTTGAAGATTTTGTGTGCCTTATGCAAGCCATGCAATTTTGCCTCTCGTTTGAGTCTAACTGCAGTATTAATGGGTACCTTGTAAAGATCATCAGTGCTTTTGTTTTTGCGTTTAGTTTGGTCCTTTTGTTTTGCTTGTTGTGGGCCGCCAGCAATAGCTTGTAGACCACTTAGCCACTCCGTTGTGCGTGTGTAGGTGTGGTGTCACAAAATGTAATTTTGTTTTTTAATTGACCTCAATTAGAAAGTTGAAGTTCATTGGGAACCAAACTTGTGTCATAGGGTCACCATGGGATCCCTCATATGTTGATGAGTCAAAGGTCGTCCAAGTGTCAATGTACCTGTTAGGTCAACTTGAAAATAGCTAAAATGTATATTTCAAAAAAGGTTAAAAATGTTAAAAATGTGTGAATAATTAATCGGATCCAAAAACCTTATAATGATAAAATTGATGATTACGCCCAATATTATTGTCTCAAAGCTATGAGTTTACAAATATTGGGCTCGACTATTTCTCAGTTCGATCTTTTGCAACTCATAGCTCGACAATAATATTGTCTTAATCGATCCAATTTTGATATTTCCGGGATGCTGTACTGAATAATCCTACCTTAATAAAAGAAAAGCACTTATGGGACAAGCCTGTGGCTTACAAAATATCTACCCTTCAGCTTTGAGTACTTGCAAAATCTACAATACATGTACTACTGCATTTTGATTTATTTGATGAATTTTTTCATGGGATATTTATCACACCTTGTAGTGTTCTACCCGTAAGCTGCCCTGGCCTACATCCCCACATCCTTTGGACTAAGAAAGAACGATCCAAGAGGATCACTAGAATCCTTGAATGGGAAAACTGCAGAAATGTTTGTATTCAATATCCAGAGGCAATAAGTTGGTTTGCCTGACAATACTTTTGATAATTTCCTAATGCACCTAGTTTAAATTGGAAGTAAGCACTGTAAAGCTATTCAATTTCATGGCACACATTTTCTTGAATAAGCAAACCGACAGTGTCAGCAGTACATTTATCTCGGTCTTCCCAGTCTTGCTTGTAAGAAAAAGTCCTGTTGGCACAAGAGGGACCAATTTCCTGACCAGACACTCAACCCCCCCCTGTCCTCAAATTACTTAGCAAGTGACAAACGCTCTATACTTGGGTACCTTACTCTCCAAATTCTTCAACTAGAGACCGCTCGCATCATCCTTTGTGCTAACCTTAAAACCCTACCAATGATATGATGCACGCTTTACACTGAATCAACCATGGTCAAATGGAACAAAAGGCCCCTTTTTGCTTAATTTTGTGATAAAAAAGTGTCAAAATCTTAGAGAAATTTTGACCGGAAGAGAACCCATTTTTGGTATGAGATGTTCACAAGTCCAAACGTAGGGCAACACTTTTATCAAAAACAACCGGTCCACTTTTTTGAAAGGGACGAAGGGTCCCGCCCCCATTAATTTCTGCAATATTAGGCCCTGGGTAAAGTCACATTCATCCCAAGAGCTGTGAAAATATGACTGAACGCCGTGTTCATTTGAGGTCTCACCACTGTTGAGTTCTTTATAGTTTAAGAATTTACATTATTTTGCTAAAATTCGCAGAACTCTCATTTTTGTGTCACCCTGCCCTAAGGCAGGTAAGACCATAGGGATCACTTTGTCCACTGTTGTTTGTTGTTGTTGATGTCTGTTAGTTGTCTGTTGTGAAAAAGGTTAACATTTCGCCTGTAATATCCTCAGAAAACTTTGATGATTTAACCACACTTGGGTCACAACGGTGCAACTTGGCATCCCCCACTTTTTGTGAGGTCAAATGTCACATGCCAAGGTCCACATGCCAAAAGGCACATGCCAAGGTCAAAGGTCCCCTGGAGGTCAGTGTCAATATGCGGAAAATGTAAAATTGACCTTCATGTTGAAAGTTGAAGTTCATTGAACCAAAGCTTGCATCTAGATGCAACATGGGATCCCTCATTTGTTTGATGAGGTCAAAGGTCCCATATCAAGCAAGTTTGTGAAGCCTATCAAGTCACTACCCTATGGCAGGCGACACAACGGTCCGAGGACCGATGTAGTTTTTGCTTTGTCTATGTATTTTGGTTTTGGTTTTGTAACTTTTGGAAATGCATTTATTTGTCCATGTCAGGGCCTCATTGGAAATCATTGCTGTGTCATTGAAGGCCTACTCTGCCTAAAGAATAAATAAATTCCCCTGACCCAGCCCCCAATTCAACACCCCCACCCTTTGTAACCACATTTTGCAACATCTTCTAATGGATGTGATTGTCATGTCAGGATGATAAAAAAATAAAAAACAAGATGTTTTTATCTTTAAAATAAAGAAGTTTTTCATGTACTTCAAATATTTTTATTGTTAAGCTACATTGTTACTTGTTGCTACAAGGAACAATCCTTTCATTATATATACGTCATTAGTTATCGATACAACCACATATGGAGTACATTATAAGAGATACAAATGATGCCATTGATCAAAACCTAATTGGATTATTGAGGTACTTTGTTGCTGCAAAACTGGTTGCTACAACAAAACAAAATCAACCTCACATTATCAATCCAGGATATTATTCAAATAGGTGATTTAGCAAGTGTGCACTAATGGTACGGTCATTTTTGTGTCGCCTGAAGAAATTGTTCATGGAGGCACAAAGTAATCCAAATTCAGTGTGTCTGCCCAGCTGTTTGTCCATATGCTTGGTTAACCTTTTTAAAATGCTCTGCAGGCTAAACCCTCTGCCCAGTTTACTTCAAACTTGGTAGTGTGATAGAGTGAGGTGCCAAAATATTTTGCGTGTGTCCATCCGTCCATATGCTCGGTTAACCTTTTTTAAATGCTCTTCAGGCTAAATGCTATGCCTGATTTTCTTCAAATTGGTAGGGTGATAGTGTGAGGTGCCACAATATCATGTGTTGATTTTGGTTGCATTAATTGCATATTTATGTATTTAAATTAACTAATTTGCATATTTTTGATATTTTAGTTTTAAAGGTCAAATCACTACAAGTGTTTGTATTACAGCATTGCAGAAAGTATTTACCCACGGTGTAGTCTGTATCACTGTCTGCAAAAGATATTATCTAAATTGGTACTGCATGAGAGACTAACGTTATCAGTCACCCCATAGAGAATGTGTGTATATGAAAGTCAATCCCAAATATCTCCAAAAAACAAAGGGGTTCTATGGATATTTTTTCATCAGAGGGTCAGAAATTTTGTTCTCTTATGAGAACATCCTTCAACTGGGTCTAAACGTATAGAAGCCATTGAGAAAATTGAGCATTTCTATTGGTAGCTTTTTACACACAATCTCTATGGGCTCTGACAAGCACCAAACATTTTCCCACAGTGCTACGTCACTAGGCATTTCTGCCATGGGATGGTTGATTTTCATTATACTTAAAGGTGCATTTCGTGATTCCAGCACCTTCTGTTTTATTCATGGTTCACTAGATATCCTTGAGAAAAGCTTATTCACAAAATTTGAGTTGATCCTGAGCTTGCGGTTTTGTGTTATGAGCAAATACGTGTTTCCCACGGTCCCATAGGCCACTGTGCAGTAATTTCTGTCCGTTTACGGACAGAAAATACAAAATCGTGAATTTCTTACAGGTACGACCGAATTTGCACGTAAGATTTGGTACACATGGATTACTAATGCTAACGGTTCAGATGATATAAAAATCTCAACTTTTTCGAGGTAAATCGGGGGGGACGAGGTTATGGATCACGAAATGCCCCTTTAAGGATATGAGGTACTTTGGCATCTGCAAATATGCATATTAAATGTGGGTGACCCGACCATGATCCGATTTTCACGTTTCCCCTTCCACATGGAAGTCAGGTCAGGTTTTGGGGTCCTGCTACTGGTATCCAAGTAACCTGTACTAACTGTCCCAGGGCCGAATTGTTTGTGGCTAAACCGTCACCCCCATCGGATTTCTAAGGAAATCTGATGAGGACGGTAGTTTTACCCTGGTAGAACTACCTACAAGGGCATCAGCTCAGGAGAGCTAACGGCTGCCATCCAGCACATTGACGTCAGGAAGGGCATCCGGTCAATTATCCTTTGCTCCATTAGATCTTCACAAGGCAGTATGATTACTTTGAATGTGAGGTGAATCCAGTCACCCCTGTTGGCGGGGACAAAACAGGATTTAAAACTTTGGTTTGACTTTACTACTACCAATACATGGAAGCATATCTCCCAAAATGTCTGATTACAAATTTTACAGCCTTTGACTAGTAGAAGCAAAAATGTATATTAATTAATGTGGTCGACCACATTAGGAGATATTTTGATTCATAACATCAAAAGCAACCTATCCTGGGCCTTGAATGTGGTAATGTTAGCTTTCTTCTGATACCATAATCTCAATTTTAATGGAAGAAAGTGGGTGGGAAGGAGGATGTTGTGGAATGGGTCAACTACCTTTAAGTAGCTAGCTCTTTTAGTATTTCAAGAGCCATGACCTTATTCCTTCTAAAATTTCCAACCAGGGCCATAGGCAGGATTTTTAGGGGATCTTTTTTTTTTTTTTTTTTTGGAAAAGTGGACCTACCTCTCTCCAAAATGATACTTTTTTGGGAATTTCTGAACATCTCATCACCAAAAAGTCAACTTTTCTGTCATATTTTCTCTAAATTTTGGACTCTTTTTATATAAAAAATCATCAAAAAGTGGATGTTTTGCCTCTTTTATGGAATTTGGCTCAGTATATGGGCCAGCTTCCAACAACTAGTGATTTTTTTGTACTTAAAGGTGCTTGTTCCGATTATCTTTGGGACCCCCCTGATTTACCCGGAAGTAGTATTGATTTTGATATCAGGTGAAAGCCTGTATTTTTCTCATTGTCATCCTGAAATTTGAGCCCTTAAGTCCATTTCATTCCCAAGATATAAACAAAAAACCGCCATTTTAGTGGTTAACCATCAAAATTAGCACAGTATTGAATAGGGCTTTGCAACATGCATTATTGCGTCTACCATAAAAACTGCAAGTTTGCTTCCCACAGTACTTGATGGGGTGTATGTGCAAGTGTCAGGCTCTTATATATCAAGTAGAGAACACAATACACATAAATCGGAACAAGCACCTTTAAGTAGACAAACAGATTCAGATAATTGTTTTTAGATGAAATCTCTCTTTTATCAGTACCATTTTAATGAAGAAAATACAGAGTGCTGTGATCTAGAGGTTTAAATTACCAATCTTTTTTGCACAATATCTGGGAGTATGTCAAACTTTTAGGTGATAATTTTTTGGGAAAAGGTCCAAAATGTAGGCTTTCCAGTACATCTATGGCTGAGCACAAGTACATCTACACTATGTAAAAGATATAGGTTCACAACAGAATTCAGTAACTACTTAGACCAGAATTCCTTTTCATATGCAACCCTATCTGATCTACTTAAGCACATGTCAGCAATCAATAATGAAATTGGTTTTATCATCTTGTTTTTGCCTAATTCACCCCAATAATGAAATTGGGATGATAAAGGCAAAACCAATCAAAGGAGACAAAAAAAGACACAGAAAATGCTTTTAAGGCTCAACTTTGTAATTATGACTGCTAGCAATATGGTAATTTCAATATTTGATAGCTTAGTTTTTGTACAACCTAATAATTATCCTAATAATGATAATTCCAATGTCTGTTATTGCTAATTTTGGCTTGAGTGAAATGGATCTACATATCAAGTAGTCTATAGCAAAACCCCTTGTGGTTTGAATCATGACCCACCATAATGAGCACCGATGGCGCAATTTTTATTATGATTCTGATGGAAGGCATGCATACGTATAAAGCAAATCCTTGATGAAAGTCTACTTATTAATTGTTGCCAACTTTTTCAAAGTGGGTGACCCAATTGACAACCTTGTTGCCCTCTTCTTCAAACCTGAGATTTTGGTGTCAGAAGAAAACTCATAATCCCAATAAAATTTCAGTTCTCAGCCGAGATGAACGTTTCATTTAGCATGAACAAGTAAGTCCGCAAATATGCTTAAAGTGACAGGAGGAGATTTTTAGGATACAAATTGCACTAAATCGATTGTAGACCACCTACCAAGAACGTAAGATTTATTGAACAAACAAGTACAAAAGGAAAACCACAACCTTTGTTTTGAACTTGCCTGCTATCACCTACATCTCCTAGTACGTTCCCATTCAAGCCTGACTTAATGCCTTTTCATTTTCTACGCTCGGTTTAGCAATATACCTACGATACCCACTGGAAAATTTGGCAACCCCTGAGTGCGCACACGTCAGGGGCCAATGATCTGGCAACACTGACTGCTCATTGTGCTACGCTCATAGCAAGTTGTGTGCTATTAATGTGCCTTGAGAAGTTTGCAATTTTAAGCGGATTTATAGCTTGTACCACCTATATACCACAAACTACAGTGTTCTACGCATTTTTATGCAATTTTGCTTGGTTAGCTAGCTGCTTCAGCCCATCCCAATTGGTTGCAAAACTGCGGTCCGTTAGGTTGTCAGTTGTGTTACTTTCCGCAAACAAGATGGCGGCTAGTTCACACGTGGAGTACAAGTGTATGGCCTTGGGTAGACCTTCGAGTAATCCCACCATTCATCTAGCGCTTGAGTTGGGAGCTTAGTGTGCTAGATGGTTCATGAGTATTTATCTAGCTTTTTCATCGGTTACTTTGATGTTTTTCGCGGTCAACTTCACCCGCTATTCTACGGTAGGTACCCGGTACGGACTCCATTAAAGGTATAGTTCACCCGCACACTCGCGGTTCGCATCGGAACACATGGTTCGCCATTGCTCCTGTGAACGGGGCGGGTTTGACCCAACCGCTGCCTCGCGGCCATTTTGGAAATTTTACCGGTGGAATTTTTACCGCGTACACTCATTTGGTTCCGAACTAACATCGGCGGTGCGATACGGCAAGTTCGTTCATATTCAACATGACCCGAAACCGGAAGTACGTGCTTTTTATGGGAGTTTGGAATCAACGCATTTTTTCTTCGGTTTTCCCCGTTTGCGGGGGACTCACGTACGTTTGTCACGGCAGAGCCTTTACGTTATGGGATTTTAGGCGGGGACACTTTTTCCGGCGGCCATTTTGAACTTTTTGCCGACCGAGATTTTACCGCTTAACTCATTGGTTCCTAACTAAAACATTGGCCGTTCGATATAACCAAAATTTCATTCCATATTTCACATACCCGAAAACGAGTACGTGCTTTTTATGGGAGTAGGCTCCAGCGGGATTTTTTCGCGTTTTGAGCGGGCATTACCGGTTCAACCGGTGTTTTGGGATAGGATGGACTCAATTGTTGATAGGCTAATTGTATTATAGGCTAATGAGAAGCGATCTCCCGGTTATGGTTCCCTAAAGCTCCTAGCGGAGTTTTCAGGCGGGCACTACAGGATTCAATGGTGCCCATCACTCAACGGATGGATCAGCTGGAGTCTCGGGTCACCGGAGACAAACCCCCCAGGATCAAGCTCATGGTTCCTAGGTGGTATCACCCCACAAGCGCCGATCAAGCCGGGAGTCACGGGAACATAAGCGGGTCCGCACCGTACACGAAGGCACAAGCAGCCCGTGTCGCCGGTAGCAGCCGTGGTCGCAGCCCGTCGGAGCCGCATCTGTACCGAAGTCCCCGGAGTCTTACCGCTCACCGGCTCAGACCAGCCGCGACGCTACCGACTCTCCACGCCGGATCACCGTACACCCGTCCGTGCCGACCACTCGGGGGAGCCGCACGTTTCCCGTTCACGCCGGAGCCGACCGAGTACCGCACCGCCCGCCGAGTACCCCGATCTCCACAGTCGGTATACCGGGATCACCCCGGAAGACCGCTCGGGAAGCCGAGACCCCCCCGGATCACTCGCAGGAAGCCGCTCGGGAGACGAGATCACCGCAAAGATCACCGCAAGACGCTTCCGGGAGCCGAGGCCACCGCAAGGATCACCGCAAGAGCCGCTCCGGGAGCGAATCCCCACCACAAAGATCCACCGCAAGAGCCGATTCGCGAGCCGCGATCACCGCAAATATCACCGACAAGAGACGCTATGGGAGCGAGATCACGCAAGGATCACCGCAAGAGCTGCCAGGGAGCCGAGATCACGTCAAGGTCACCGCAGACCGTTCAGGAGCCGTGACCGCCGCCGGGATAACGCAAGAGCCGTGCGGAAGCCGTGACCGCCGCGGATACACCGCAAGAAGCCGTTCCGGAAGCCTGGACCGCCGCCGGGATCACCGTAAGAGCCGCTCTCGCAGCCAAGATCACATAGGTGGATCTCCGCAGTAGCCGTTCTCAGAGCCGTGGTAACAGCAGCTACCGCCCGGATATCCGGAGAGCCGATCATGAGCCGCGACCGCCGTAGCCGCAAACAGTTACGACGCACGCCGGGCCGAACGCGGACCGCCGGGGTAAGCCGTGATCTCAGGACAGACGCCGACCCAACGACGCCGCGGGGAAGCCGTAAGAGTCCCCCCGGCCAGCGCCGTCCGAATGGGATTAACTTCTGGGTCCAGGCAGGGAACCTGAACCACCGAGCTTGCCCGAGATGGGGTGTTCATGGACGACCATCGCGGACATGAACTCGCACAGAGTTCAAGCCGGCTACTCACGCACGCCTTCATCCTCGGACTGCCGTTCCTTAGCCGATCATGCCAGGAGGAACCTCAAAGGGAGCTCTAAAGAGGCATGAACCGACCGGGTCTCGGAGGCAGGAGGATCCATCAATGCGAGAAATCGACAGCAGGGGAAACGTTCTCCAGTGTACCAGAGGAGCTACAGATCATACCACTCCTTCCGCCAGACGCCGCTCCGATTCCTGAGCCTGCAGTTGGCGGCCCTTTATTACTGCGTAATGCTAGGAAAGGGGATCCCGATCCAGTGGCGATCCTCACCAGAGGTCGACGAACGGGGAGAAGCCGGATTACAGGGGTAATAAGCCAGGAAGCCGCGACCATACGTCCCGCTCCTGTCCCACTTAAGAGGTTATCGCACGCTCACAGTCAAGGGAACCAGAGAGGCCTCGCCGCACTACAAGTGGTGGAACGCACCTACAAGCGCCCAGAGGTAGAGAAGAAGTAATTCCACCCGGCCACCAGTGACAGAGAGGCATGGCCCACCTTGCTGTACGACGAAGGGAATGGGCCCATCCAGATCGACCCCCCCCAGCGGGGGTGGAGGGCGGGTCAAGAACCCCTCCCATAAGGAACGTCTCACTGGGTCGCACCTTGGAACCAGAAGAGGGACGCCGAATTGGGAGGCCTGGAGACCTGGCCAGGGATGGTATGCGACTAGCGAACGCATCCCTCCTCACATTCGCCCACCCGATGAATGGATGTCTAGACCCTGCCAAATCGCAGATGAGCGCGGAGACAGGCAACGTTCCTATATACCTCTGGAGACCTAACCTTCTGCACGGGGGAACACTTTGCAGGCGAGCGCATCACAATCGCCTACTTGCGGAAAGTAACGCCACCAATGCTCCTGAATCCGCGACAGTTCCTGGAGACGCCTATAGGACCTGACCTCTTCGGGGGACAGTTCAAGCGCCTACATGAAGAGGACGTCGCTAACAAGCCAAGGCAGCCCGCGAACGTCTGAAGGAAAGAAGAAGGCGCCGGCTAGCCAGGGGGCTCCCCCGCAGCAGCAGCAGCGACAACAGCAGCAGCCGCATACTTTTCGTAGTCAAGAGTCCCGTCAGAAGAACCAGCTGTCCAAGGGCAACAAGGGCCAATCCTTCCAGAAAGGAAACACGTGGGGGGGGGGGGGGGGGAAGGGGGGGGGAGGGAGGATAACCGACGTAAGAACTGCGGTGGTTACAACAGGCGGTCGTTCAGGAAAAGGAAAAAGGGGGTGGGGGTCCTCCGTGGCCCCCAGAAGAGGAAGTGACTATCCACAGGCCCAAGAGTCTCCCCTTGCGGTGGGGGGGAGATCCCGTCTTCCCGCCCTCGGGGTGGGCTTTTGGTCCACGTTCTTCCTGGCACCAAAGAGACGGGCGATTGGCGGCCGATACTGTGACGGACTGGGATTTTGGGCTGCTAGTGCTATGTACTAGCAGTGTAGTAAACTACTAGGCCTGCAGATTTGGTTATTCAGACCTTGAGTTTTGATAGTAATTTTTGTTGATTTAGGCTACGGTTGGTGCTCGTGATAATTTTTATATATCGTCCAGTCTTGTGCACGTACCGACACCTTTCGGGAAAATATAATTTAGGTTAAACATTTTTATAATTAAAAACGAGTAGGAAGTGTAACTTCTCATCTGATGATTTCTTCAAGTACTTGGTCTTCCATAGACTTGTATGTAAAGTCAGTATTAGGTTTTCTAACCTTCCTTCCACTTCCCGATTTTCTCTCAATATTTTGGCTATTTTAAAACTAAGATTTCTAAATATTACTTACAATTTCTGATCATCCGCTGATGTAAGATCATTTTAGATCAGGTTTTAGTGGAATAGATTAACTCATTTGGATAATTTCATCCCCGAAAAATACGTAATTTTTGTAACTTTGGCGGTGGTCAAATTTGCCGGCTCCTCCATATTTACAGGTTGCCAGTAGATTAGCATGTAAATTCTCTGAATCCAGTTAGGAAATAGATTTGCTCAAATTAAGTCACCCAATTAGGGAACTGGCTGTGTCCCACTGAGAAGGTTATGAGAACTGGTCATCTGCCCTTCGGACTTGCGTTATCGTGTCATGTCCAGTTGACCTATCCGCACGACGCGAGCTTCACTCTTGATCAAAAAGACAAGAAAGTAGGTTCTGAGAACAGTCTGCCTTTCCCACCTTCATGGATTGTGGGAGAGGAGTTAGTACGACCTACAAAGAGGCAGAAAAAGACCAACTTAAAGGACTTTACGAATGAGAACCAAAAAAATATTTGCAAGGTCGAAGGAAGAGATGTGGGCAGAATGATCATCAGGCCACCGAAATTTGATACAGGGACCGCTCAACCTGTTAAAACAAAGGGAAAGACGGTTACCCATTCAGCAACGAGAGGAGGAGAGCAGGCAGATTCGAAGCTCTGATACGCAGGGGATGTTATCGAAGAATCCGACAGTCCATGGAGCTCACCTGTATGTATAGCTCTTAAAGAAGGATAGAAGACATGGAGAGTTGCGTTGACTATCGAATGCTGAACCTGTAGGATACGAAAAGGATCTTATTCTCTCCCAAGAGTTGATGACTCTCTGGATATGTTAGTCGGTTCAAGGTGGTTTCGACCTTAGATCTACGAGCCGGCTACTGGCAGGTTGAGATCGAACCTGAAGATCGGCCTAAAAGCGCTTGTGGCAAGTGGTGGGTGGACTGTATCAATGAAGGTGATGGAGCTTCGGGTTATGTATGCCCCGGCTACATTTCAACGTGATGGAGAAAGTCTTGGCAGGTTTACAGTGGGGAAAAATTGTCTCTGGTTTTTTTATTGATGAACATTAGTAGACTCAGTACATTTTCCGAGGCAGTAGATAGGCATACAGCAGTGTTTACAGATGAAAACAGTGGCATGAAACTTAATCTAACAAGTGTCACCTCTTTCGTACAAAGTGTACCCATCTTGTCATTGTGGTATCGTGTGAAGGGATTGCCACAGATCCTTCAAAAATCGCGGCTGTAAGAGGACTGGCCGAGACCCACTAATGTGAAAGCGATACGACGTTTTCTGGGGCTTATGTTCCTATTACGCGATACGTCAAAGGGTTTAGTACTATAGCTGTCCCCTTACACAAACTAACAGAGAAGAATCGTACATTTGAGTGGCAAAAGGAGTGTGAGCATGCCTTCCAATCTGAAAACAATGTTAAGCTCAGCCACCCATATTGGCATATCCAATAGTCAGAAGCCGGTAACCTTGGATACGATGCAAGTAAACACAGGAATTGGAGGAGTGATCCAAAGGCAAGGAGGCCATGAGCGATCATTGCCTACTTCAGGGGCAGCCATAAATAAGCGGAACGCAAGACTGCGTAACCGTCGAGAACTTTTGGCGGGTTAGTCTATCAAACATTTCCATCACTATTTGTACGGACAGCAATTCATGGACGGACCGAACATGGAGCTTTAAGGTGGCTACTTAAACTTAAAAACCCAGAAGCCCAGGTCGCTCGTTGGCTGGAGACCCTAGGGCTTATGATTTGTCATTGATCATCGTCCTGGTCATCTTTACGGCAACGCTGATTGCACCTTCGAGGCGACCCTGGGGGAGTGCAGCCAGGTTTACATATGGAAAAACAACAACAAATGATGACAAAGACATTCATGTGTCACTGCGCAGACCCAGAATGAAATTCAAGAATGCAAGCTCCGACATAAACCCAACAAGTCAACCTTCAAACTTGCAGGAAAAATGAGACAAAATTCAACTACCTGATGAACATCAGCAAGTAGGATTGCGGTTTACAGTTGCTGAAACCTGCTCAAAAATGGAACACAAGAGCCATTTTGGGACCGACAATCCGGCTTAGTATCAGAAGGCATCAACAAGGTCGAAAGAGTGAAAGGTTACGTGAAAACACAGCAATTGGGCGGAAGGATACAGTTCCAGTGACATTAAAGAAAGCAAACGAATGACCCCACATATAGGTCAGTGTTGAAGTGGTGAAAGTGGGTACCAAGCCGGACATGGCAGAATACTCCTGAGAGCAACAAACAAAAGCTTACTTGGCCCAAATGGGACCAACTCCTCATAGTAGGATGGCGTGCTACATTCAATGGAGTATGGCGGACGGGAATCGACTCTATAAGCAGATGATTGTTCCTAAGGTACTCCATACCAAAATCTTAGAAAAGGTGCATAACTCACTAACAGTGGACACCAGGGCAGGCGGAAGACACTTCAATCTGTTTTAGCTCGATATTACTGGGATGGTGTAACTTCGGATGTCCGAGAATGTGTAAGATGGTGATACCTGTGCTCGACGTAAGTCCCCCGAAGAAGAATCGTGCCCCCATGCAAGGGTACCGAGTGGTGCCCTATGGAGGTTATCGTCTGGATGTGCTAGGTCCTTTGCCTGAAAACGGAAAGGCGGAAACAAGTATGTATTAGTAACGGAGATGTACTTCGTAAGTGGATCGGGCCGTCGCATTCCAAACCAGAAGGCTCACCACTGTCGCAAGTCATAGTGGAAAGTGATCTGTATATTTGGCACTCCATTATGATACACAGTGATAGAGATCAAATTTGGAATCTAAGCTTTCTATGATGTATGTGAATCCTCCAAATTGAACAAGAACGCACCAAACTCGGCAAGCCCCCAAGTCTGAGGGATGGTGGAAACTGTCAAGAAAACATGCAAGCAATGTGTTTGTTGTACAGGTGCACAAAACAGACAGATTGGGAGTACTCCCACAACTTCTCCTGGGCCTACAGAGCTTCCATACATACAGTACAGGGACACACCAAACGAACTAATGCTGGGACGCACTGTCCGACTCCCCGTGGACATCATGCTCGGTGCTTCACCTGATGATTCACTTGGCTAGATACACTCAGTATGACCTCAAAAGCTGCGTTGAACAGCTAGAATTCAACCCATCATATGCTCGAGAAAATCTGAAAATCCAGTGAATCGGCAGAAGAAGAGTATGATCATTTGGGCAAAATCCGTCAGATACAACACGGCGAACAATTTGATTCACGACCCAACGTAAACAGGAAATCAGTCCCGAAACGGCCCAACTTGGAAAGGTCCATATAAGTTAACTGGCGGGTCAATGAGGTAGTATTACCATACAGCAAAATCACCTAACGATTAAGACCAAGACCATACACAGTGACCGACTTAAGCCTTACAATGGTTCTAATCCACCAACCTGGTGGAACGAGTCTCAACCTTCTGAAACTGCAGACTTTAGTGAGCGACTTGTCTCAAATACAGTCCCATCCTCTTATGATATATGTATAATTGACTCGCAGTGGCAGGACTCGCAGGAAAGCCCATCGCTTTCCTCGAAATAAACAAAAGCAAATATTTAAAAAAAAAAAAAAAAAAAAAGTTCCTTAAAAAAAAAAAAAAATGCGATCATGGTAATATACACCTATTAGGCATATTGTCCTAAAGTTTTCCACGCATTTGTTCCTTTTACCATATTAGATTAAGGGGCGTGACTTACCACAACGATGTGGTACTGCGACCATCAGGTGAGCAGATCCCTAGATCTACGTAGACACTACACCAGTCGGCACCCGGATAAGTACAAGGTTTAAGTGCAATAACATTGGTGCGATTATGAGACTGACCATAACCCTCCAACTTGGAGCGGACCATACGGACATGCCAAAAAGCCCCGAGAGTGTGTGAGGTGGCCAAAACTGTGGTTTCCAGAGCAAACTCCAACAATTGGATTCCATCGGCACAAACTTGAGAAAACATCCAGCGCTGCTAAAGCCCCCACTTCTCCAACCTAGCGTGCGGCTACGGAGACGCTTTTCCAGCACTAAAAAGACGGAAAGCCGCCAAGACCCATTCGACCAGACATTACTACAACTGTCTTGTGTGGAGGGAGATGACAGTGCAGTGGATGCAGACGACCAAATAATCATACCTACCCCAGAATCCCCACCCTCACCTAAGCGGTCTGTGGAACTGGCGAAACCATATACCCCTACCACGTACCAACAACCCCTACAAAGCCATAAAACCACAGTACACTCAGAGGCCCCACAATTTAAACCTACAAGCGCAGTGCCACCATAAATCAGAACCCCACATCTCCCCCAGTAAGAGGAGGATAGTTACTTAGGGAAACACCTTGCCCCCAGGGTTCCGTATGTGAATGGAGCATCTCCGCCACCCTTGCTGCAGGCTCCATCTGTAGCCTTCCCCAACACCATTGCCGTCCAAAACACAACCAATCAACAGCTACCCGACCCAGTATTTCAGGGTTTGAAGCGTTATGGCAGCGATGAGCTTGGGCAGTACACTGGAGTCCGTAAGGACGTTGGCACAGCAAGTACCAGCAAAATCCAGCTACGTCAAGTAGAGCGCAATTTGGAATATGAAACAGTCTACGAATGGGTAGATTCCCTCCGGGACAGATTATGGACAGACACGAAGACGATGGAGAATCCCTGGACACAAACACCTGGGAAAGTGATACCATTTTGGCCAGCCCGCAGCTCCGTGTACCATCTAAGGTCCTCCCACCACATTCATGAACCATAGATCCATGAAAATAATGAGCCTATAGGGTTTAAGAATAAATTTATGTATTATGCAATAGATGATATTGTTTGACTTAATATTGATTAACTTTTGTGAAAACAAAAACAAATGTTCGACAATATTTAATAATATTGAACTTTTTACATTCTTGCAACAAAAAAAAGGGGGGGGGGGTAAAATTACCTTGTTTGGTTGTAGATACCTTGGAGAAAGCTTGTTGTGCTTCTGATGTTACAAATTTGTTTGAGGTGACAGCTTTAATAATTTACCTAATCTTATTGTTTTTATCAAAAAAAAAAATGAAATTAATAATAATAGTCATGTAATTCAAAATAATATTATAGAAAACATCTTAAAACCTAATCCAAGCCAATACTTTTAGGTTATTTTGATCCAGCAGCAAGGCTCACCATGAATTCCCGGCATTTAGTTCTTTGTATCCATTAATAGTACCCTCTGTGATTGCCATCAAAAAGATTTGAACCTTACAGTCATTAGTGATGTGGCAATTTTATGGTGTAAAGTTCTCAAAAATAATAATTCTGATAATTTTTTTTACCATCAACAATTAAATTGCAAGATGTCAAAAATCCTTTTAGCAATGTATTTGCAGTATTGAGATGCCTCCCACTGGTGTGCTTTTTAGAGCCTCGGGTGGTATGATTATACATTGTTGTTACAAAAAAAAAAAAAATTACATGTAGTTTTTGTGGCTGCCAGTGCAGCAGGTGGATTTGTCTCATGTATTCAGGTGTATTCTAGAATCACTGTTTTTGGCCCTTACCAGATAGGCAGTTTTTGGGCTAGCGGTATGCTAGCATGGAAACTTATGAGTGCCAGTGAGTCTCATAAAGTTGGGATTTCTAACTTTTTCTTATGAACCTGCTAAAATATTTGTATGGGCTTGGATTATCTAGTTGCGTTAGCAGAAGTCATTGTGTAAATAGAGTGTTCTCAATTCGTTGAGGAGCCTTTTTGTCATTTTGTACATCCTTTTCTTGGTGTTTATACCAATTTTGCCTGGTCGGCATTAAATTTACAAATTCTTTGGCTTCAACAAAATGGGGATACTCGCCTGTAGAGTAAGTATGGCATTGGTCACAGCCAGGTTTATTGCATTTTTATAGGTATCCAACTTATTCATATAATCCTCATGTAGAGCCCCCTGGTAACTAAATTAAATTTTAGAGGACAAATTTTCTGAAGGGTGGGGGTAGTGTGAGGAATGGGATTTGGGCTTGCTAGTGCTATGTAATAGCAGTTGTAGTAAACTTACTAGGCCTGCATAATTTGGTTTATTCAGACCTGGTTTTGATAGTAATTTTTTTGTTAGTTAGGCTACGGTTGGTGCTCGTGATATATTTTTATATATCGTCCCAGCTTTGCCTGCACGTTACCGACACTTTGGGAAATATAAATGTAGGTTAAACATTTTAATAATTAAAAACGAGTAGGAAGTGTAACTCTCATCTGCTGATTTCTTCAAGTACTGGTCTTCCATAGATTGATGTAAAGGCAGATTAGGTTTCTGAACCTCCTTCACTTCCCGATTTTCTCGCAATATTTTGGCTATTTAAAACTAAGATTTCTAAATATTACTACCAATTCTGATATCCGCTGATGTAAGATATTTTAGATCAGGGTTTTAGTTGGGAATAGATTAACTATTGGAATTAATTTAATCACCGAAAAAATACGTATTTGTAAACTTTGGCGGTGGTCAAATTTGCCGGCTCACTCCATATTACAGGTTGCAAGTAGATTAGCATGTAAATTCTCTGAATCCAGTTAGGAAATAGATTTTGCCAAATTAGTACCCATTAGGGAAAAAACTGGGGATGTGTCCCACTGAAGGGTAGAGCACTGGTCATCTGCTTCGGACTTGCTATCGTGTCCCATGTCGTGACCTATCAGAGACGCGAGCTCACTATTGACTCAAAATAGACAATCAAAAAGAGTGAAACTCATTTTGCTCACAGTGAGCCTCACCAAAAAGTATCAAATAGAGGTACCTGCTGCCGACCCGAGCAATCTGGCAGCTGGCAATCGAGGTCAGAACAGCAGCTCGCCCGACACGGTGCTCACAATTAAATGAAATACAACTTTCAATCTGATCTGTTTGTTTTTTTTTTTCCTTTTTTGTATGAGGATATTACCTTATTAAACGAGGAAACTTTGGTAGGATGAAGGATGTTTGACAGAGGAACCAGATGTTTTTGAGCAGAGCCTTTGCTTACGCTGGCATGGGATTTTGAAGGGCTAAAAGTCTGGGAGGGTCAATCGATCAACCGAGACCAGAAATGAAACCTCTTGCCTATCAAGAAGATTAATTAATCTGATCTCAGAGTTAATTCCTTGTTTCTATTAACTGATTCTCATTTTCAGAGTTTGTCGTCACGTTTTATAGCTACAGTTCACGTTTTCAGCAAGTCATTCATGTCCATGTGGTGCAAATTTAGCAATGACATTGGACAGGGACCGAGTACTTTCGATTTTTGCTTACCTGTAAATAAATGTTACGGTCCATGATACAGAGTTCAAAATAAAATAATGCCTTATTCTTATCCTTAGATCCTTACATTTTCTGCACTCTTATTTTTCTCCACGATCCTGTATTCATGTTGACAGTTCGCTTCTCGCAGGAACCATTTCGCTAGCCTATACCGATACACGGTATACAATTGGTACTGCCCGTGCCCATGACTCATGACCGGGATCAACACTCGAACAACAACTCCAAAATTAATAGTAGTTGTAGGCTGCATCGTTCTGTAACTAGCTCTCTGTCTTCTTGAATCCTTTGGCCATGTCAATAAAAAAAATCTGTCAATTGATGCTATCGAAATAAGGGAGAAATCCCCCCAGTTGCGCCCCACTGTATACGGAGTACTTTCAAACATGGCGGTAGTGCATTTGCAACCGAGTCAAGCACGAGTGTGAAATCTGACCACCTATATATACCGCCCAATCAGCTTCAAAAATCCTTCAGTTCTTCTGTATTAAGGGCGCACCGTGGAAATTAATCATTTTAAAGGGTATCCTACTGATTATTGTGAGAAAAGTGCAGAAATGTAGAAGATAATGAAGTTAATATGTTGAATAATTTTGCTGGTTGCCACATTTTTAGATAATTAATTGAAATATCTAAATTTCGGATATTTATTAAGATGTGACTAAATTTGGTATACAAATTTTGAACTGAATGTCATATGAATACCAAATTATTTATTTTTCACAGATCTATGATCACGTCTCTGACTCTTGACAGGCGGCCAAAAAAAAATAGGCCTTATGCTGGCCAGGCTGAAAACACTCGCTGGTAGTCTTTGTTTTAAGACCAAAGGACATAATGTAATATTTACCCTTGACACGTAGATGGATTGTGTCTTGTTCAATTATTTACATTTGGGAAAATTCTATTGGAGTTCAAACGTTTCTTTACCAGCTTTAAGGCTACCGGCCATCGCCTGGGAATGTCGTCCTTATCAGCGTACTACCCTGCTTAGGATTGCCTTTAGTTTTCCTATCGAGACAAATGTTTAACACTTAAAGCTACGGACACGCCCTGGCACAATACCCCTTAAAATTGTATATCCTTGTAACTGATCGCTTTCACTATCCATACTCTATTAAAAATGAACTTAGAAACATCGGAACCAGGAGTTGTCGGCGCACAGATTATTTTATTTTTACTCCTGGTCCAGACTAGTTTTGTATTGGAAGAACATGCAAATTAAGATAGTCTTATATTTAAAACCTGAGACCAACTTTTTATATGGGTGATCTTCTGGCATGTTCTTGCAGTACTGCTTCTGGGCCACCCCGTACAAACTCATCCTCAAGCCGCTCAACACGTTCATCCGTCCCGTGGCCTCCAAAGCACCTTCGACTCCCTACCTTCCTCTTCCGCCACGATTCGTTCCCTTCCCCCCTTACTCTCCCCCACTCCCCCATCCTCCTTCCTTCCCCCTACTAGATCCATCCACCATCGGCACCTATCAATGCCAACCCCTTTTAGAATATCCTCACACCTCTAGACCCTTACCGCTCCACCGTCTTCTCGCCCTACTCTACCTCAACTGGGACCACTTCCTGCGCTATCACCGTATCTCTGCCGCCTGTTTCGGATGGAAACGGGCCTCCGTTCTGCGTTTCCCAATCAAAGGGTCTTGGGCAACTTCTGGATACAAGGACGCCTACTTGCATGTCCCCCTTTACAGGCCGATCAGAGTGGCTTCGGTTTTGGGTGAACGGGCAGGCGTTCCAATTTCGTTGCCTCCCGTTCGGCATCTCGACTGCACCGCGGGTTTTCACCAGGGTCGTCAAGGCGTGGCAGCGTACTCAGGCGACAGGGGGTCAACCTGTGGGTCTATCTGGACGATTGGTTATTTACAGCCGTCCAGGGCGAGCGCTACTTCATAATCGAGTAGTAGAGCGGACAGTGACGGAGTTGGGTTTATTGTGAACCGTCAGAAAATCAACTTCGTCCCAACAAAGACCCCCGTATTCTGGGCTGTCAGTTGGGGACCTGCACTGCGGGGTCTAGGGAACCAGACCGGAAAAACGGATGGCCAATACGAGGCAGTGTGTGCGGATTCTCAAGCGTCTCCTTGCCACCTTCGCTCTCGTTTGGCTCAAGGTGTTGGGGTTAATGGCCAGCCTAGTGGACTTGGTTCCCTATTGCCGGTTACACATGTGGGCCATCAGCTGCACTGTTGGCGCACTTACGCCCCAAGCCGTATTCCTTAAACGGTTGTTCCCTTGACCCCCCTCATCCGACAGGAGGCTGGAGTGGTGGATTTCTTTCCACAACCTTACGGTTGGGGTGGAGTTCCCTTCTCCCCCTCCGCGGACATGTCATATCGACCGACGCGTCGGGGGTTGGGGATGGGGGGGTCACCTCTTGGAGGAACGGGCCGCGGGACGCTGGTCCCGACCGAAGGCTTCGTTTCAATCAGCTTACTCGAACTTCTGGCGGTTTTCAGGAGGGAAACATACTCTGCGTGTCTCGCTCCCTACTTCAGGTGGTGCCGGGCGAAAGCTGTTTCTCCAACCCGAGGCCCATGTAGGGCCGATAGCAGATTTCCTTACGATCGATTTGAGTGGGACTTGAAGCAGCGACAGTCCGCAAACTACAAATCGGCAATTCAGTCTATTCATCGCAGTTTCGTGAATGGCTCCAGGCTAAACGACTGCGATACTATACGACTGTTGCTGGAGTGCATGTTTAATTCACGTCCTCCGCAGCGGCGGATCGTTCCACCGTGGGACCTTTCCTCCGTGCTGGAGTTCTTGAGGAAAATCTCTGTTCGAACCAATCGAAGACGCTTCTCTGATGGACCTCACTCGTAAAGCTGTTTTCCTCTTGTTCGTGGCTTACGGGCGCAGCCGTTGTTCAGAAAACGACACGCTCTGCCTAGGTGAATGTCTCGTTTTCTCCAATTCAGGAGTTACTCTTCATTTCCGTCCGGACTTCCTTGCCAAAAATGAATGTAGTACCTTCTCGGCCTCTCCCCTATACCTCCCCAAAATTACTATGCACTCATCAGTGGGTCAGATAGGGTTTAGTGCCCGGTAAGGGCGCTCAAATGGTATGTCAGGAGGACGCGCGTCCTTAGGGGCCCCACTCAACAGCTCTTCGTTACCACTACAGCCCCTCAGCAGTATTCTGTATGAGTCTGAACAAAACAATGGTGTTTTTATGACTCATAAGAATAGCCTGCTTACCTTTATCCGATGTTGGATTCCCGGCCCGTCCCGCCCCCTGCAAGATGCTGTATTTTGTGGAGGGTAAGACGAAAGAGGAAGTGGAATTGTGGGTATTGGTGAAGTCAGCGTCGGGTGGTAATGATATATGTATTTTGGGAGGTTCTGCATCTGTACCAAGACATATGCAATTTGTACATCCAACATTGGATAAAGGTAAGCAGGCTATTCTTATGAGTCATAAAAACACCATTGTTTTGTTCATACGGTGTGCGTGTTCTTGTGTTAAACGCCATTTTCGTCGTCTGCTGAATTAAACGTCGCCGGCGACATTAAATTATAAAATTGTTCTGTTTACTCTTAAGGAAGCTGATTTGGTCTTAATCATTTTGGGTGAGGGCTTTTGTATATAAAAGCTTTACAACCATGCAAAAATATCGATTTTGAAAAATCTTGAGGGCGCACTATTTTTCAAATGTGCCAGTGTCTCTTTAAGGCAGGAAAACACATAGGGATCACTTTGTCCACTGTTGTTGTTGTGAAAAGGGGTTAACATTTGCTTGTAAGTTGAGTCATAGGTGTAATTTGGGATCCCTCATTTATTGATGAGGTCAAAGGTCACCGTCATGTTGATGTAGTCTGTTGTTGTGAAAAAGGGTTAACATTTGCCTGCTATTAGCGCTTGGACCATGGCCCTTTAAGAAAAGTGTGTGTGTGTGTGTGTTTAAAGAGGCATTTTGTGATTATGTAGTATGTGCAGATTTGATCTAAAGAAATTAGTAATTTTGTGTTTTACACAGAAGCCTATGGGGCAGTGTGATACGAGCATTCGTGTGCAACATTAACACACTATTAGAATGAATTGAAATTTTGGAAATAGACTTTTCTAGAAGATATCTAATGAGCCATGAACATATATACCTCTAAGTTTCATTTAACCTTTTTTCAAAATGCTCCTACTTGGACACCTTAACCTCCAATTGCCACCAATCTAAGGTCTTAGGTGCACCCATAGAATTAGATAAAGGAGAAGTGAATCGCGTGTATTATTGAATGGCCCGAGAGTGTAACCGATTGTGGCACCCCTCGCAATTGTGTTGCTGCACACAACATAAAAATCTGTCGCGCCCAATGTTTCATGGTTGATCGCCCAATTTTTTGCAAATAAGTATCGAAAACCAAATGATGGAAGAAAGTGTGCCTCTAAAAAAGATTCCTGCAGGATATCGGAAGTTCTCCCGGATGACCCCTGTTAATTTGCTTAGGAAAACAGAGATATTTTGAGTCGGAGTGATGACAGAATTGTGGCAAAAAGTTTGTTGTTTTCACTCGCTAAATGCTACAAACGTAAAATAATCGACGTGTATCATAAAGCACTTTCCAACTACGACAGATGAACAAATATGGTGGTGCCCAAAGCTATGTTAATGAAGTGCATGTGTCATTATAATACTTTGGGCACCTCGATTTGGTTATGCCGGGTTGGGAGACTCCCGGGTCTACTTTTTATAGGTCATTGGGTGCACCACAGAGACTTGCATGTCATGCTCAGGTTAAAGGTCACATACCAGGTTGAAGGCCTCATTGAGATAAATAAGCAATAAAAACATTTTTTTTGTGAAAAAGACTTCGACCTCTACAAATGGATGCGGGTCATGAGTCGTGATTGAAAAAAACAAGAAGTACTTTGCGCCTAGCAATATGGCGGGGAGGAAAACAATGCATTACACTGCTGGTTGCACATATCCACACAGAGTGTCTATTTTTTTTCTATACAAAATGTCCTTTGAAAAACTTGGACAATAAGGTGCAGCCACACATGGTGCAGGGCAAAATGCAAATTCCTGTGGTTTCAATCGAGGCTATTAAACGGTACGCCAGCCTGATATCCATGTGTAGAGGTCAGTGGAGTGCACCCCAAAAGCAACGCCTTGATGAAAGGCAGACAAGCCATACTGCCAACAGAAATGTGTTTGGTAAGTGTAGAATAGGCCACATTGCCAATGGCTTTATGAGGATAATAACTGAGGAAGGAAACTGAAAATTTAGTTTCTTTCTGAGTTTGTTACTTTTCCCAATATGGCTTCTCGTATCATTGCATAAGCATGTGTTAAAAAAGATATAGGTTCAATTTGTAAAGTACTGAAATGATAATAATACCAAAAACTAGACGGCAGTTGATGTGTTTAGGAAACACAGGTATATTCGCATGTGCCTGATCCTTGAACTTAACATCTGCGGCGAGATTCCCAAAAGGCACAACAGGGCTCGGAGCTAAAAGCCCACAGTTTAGGTTCATGAGGCTGCTCTGGTTCTTAAAGAGACATGAGGAGAAAGCGCCCCCAATTTTTTTTTGAACCCGGGTTTTTGGACTATTAATAAATAGTCCATGCTTATCACGTAGAAACGAAATCTAGCGGGTTTGCGTTGTTAACGCCCTACTAGTTTTGTATGGCTTGCTTGATTGCTCTCAAAATTGGTGTCGGGCAAGCTACTGATTGTTGTATGCCAGAAAGCATGTTACGCGTTTTGGATTTGGTTGTGTCTTTGTCTGTTTAAGTGTTTTGTTGCGAGATCCGATTTCCTAGTATAAAATTCGCATGTGTGACGGGTACTTCGTCATTATGAAGATGCGAGAGTGCGGTGTGAGCGTGGTTGGATTTGCGGACGATCATGTAACCTTGCGATCGAGTGATTGTGTTATGAATGTGCCTGTCTGTGTGATGCGTCTGTATTGTCAAGGTTCTCCCTACACCATGAAACTTACTCACCGTGTTCTTAAAAAGTCTGTCTCTGTCGATCAAAAAGCTGTAATGTGTATATATTTATATCAGTATAATATAGCCATGACATAAATTTCATGATTAGAAGCCATTAAGAATATCAAGAGCTTTTGAATACCCACGATAAAACCAGGAGCATACCTGCTTGATAAAATCTATATTACCCTCTAAAAACATAGAGATGGTGCTAAGTTTTAATGATTCAGAGCTCATCGACGTTCACATTCTATGGGAATTCCAAGAGCTAACTTACTCACCGTATTTTTAATAACAAGTCTGCCTCTTCGATCCAACAAGCTTGTGTAGTGTATGTTTTATATCAGTATAATATAGTCATGACATATTTTCATGATTAGAAGCCATCAGAAGATACCAAGTTTTGATACCTATGATAACAAGGAGCCTACCCTCCTTGATAAAACATAGCGATTGTGCTAAGTAATATTCATGATCTCATCGCTGTTTACATTACATTGGGAATTCCCAAAGAGTCGTGAGACGCGTGGTTCTAATGAATGAACGATTCTTTCCTGAGCGCCGTGATTGATTGGCGTGACTTTCCAAATAAGGTTAAAAAAATAATATTCAGATAACGACGGACAAGCGATCCAGATACAATGAAAACAAAAATATGACGTCATTGAAATGCCTTTAAGACCAATCGGAAAATACGTTACGTAAATCTAGGCATGACCTGGTCAAGGTTCAGTTTCCACCAATAAAACTGCGTGTAACGTGTGTCTGGTCTTGATGCCATGAGAGGCGCCCTGCATAGAAATGTTATTCACAAAAGGGGCCGGACATCGAAATAACGTTTATTAATTCCTGGTTCCATGAAAAGTTATTTCTACTTTATTAGTAAAAAAAACACTTTGACCTTGTAAGGGGTCGGTTTCCTTAGGGGCTGATAATGGTTATCTGGGAACCAGTCTACCCTGTCCCAGGGAAGAGTTGTCGGCGGCCTAACCGTCACCCATCGGATTTCTTATGAGGAGGGTTAGCTGGTTACCACCCACCCTCGTAGAATGAAAAAAGAAGAGATCACATACAAGGGTGTCAGCTCTGGGAGCTAATGGCGGCCAGCCAGCCATGCTGCGTATGGCGGGCGTGGTTGCCCAAAGCTAGGCCCCCGCAACGCCGAAAACTGTGATTGACGTCAGGAAGGGTCCGGGCAATTACTTTTGCTTCCAATAATTCCTCACACAGCCAGTATTGCTGAGAGGAGGTGTTATCCGGCCACCCTCGTGACGGGGACAAAACGGATTTAAAACTTTGGTTAACTAACTAACATTATTAACTTCATGGTAGGCTACTATAGTCATGGCTATTTTTACGCGAAGATGAGGTTCGCAAGAGTAAAATTTTCGTTCTGTTTGGTACTTATAAGGTGCTCTGGGTAGTTGTTTCCTAATTTGCTTTTACATTGTTGCTTATCGGCTCCCCCCCCCCCCCCCCCATGGTCAATTGGCCATAACAATCAGGTCTTGGTCCGTCGATGATATGATAGCACCGCAAGGCCATTAATCATGATTAAATTTAAAGAATCAACCGACGGACATAGTCCATACTTTTTCAAGCATGGCAACTATTTTCGAAACAGAAAATTTTAATTTGTATCAATAATAGCAGTATAAGGCTTAGAAGGATCACGACGGCCCTGAGTCTGTCTATCTGTATCTGTGGTCAAAATGTTTACCTAACATTATTGCCATGCCCGGCATTATTGCCCGCTGTTTCCACATAGCCTACATGCACAAATTTATATGTCACTTTGCATGTCCTTGGGTAGTTGCCCAGAGCATACCTTTCTCGCGAGTGTGATGCGCGAGCAGTAGAGTAGAGTGTTTCCCAAAATGGTCAGAATTATCAAATTTTGTTTTGGTGTATCCACGTCGATCGATTATTATGAACACTTAAATAAAATGGCCCGGAGGTAGTGTCCCACATGTTGATGACCTTCATTGTGACCTTAAAATGGTCAGAATTATAAAATTGCTATGGGTATCCACCTATGGTGATCGATTTTTATGACTGATTAGTTATACAATGGCCCTTGGGTAGGGTCCCAAAATGGTCAGGAATGTAAAATTGCGTGGTGTATCCACAAATGCGAACGATTCTTTTGACACTTGATAAAATGGCCCCTCCATGGGTAGAGTCACACATGGTGATGACCTCAGGTGACCTTGTGACCTCATATGACCTGAAAATGGTCAGAATTATAACATTGCTTGGTGTATCCACATATGTTGATCGATTTTCATTACACTTAGTCACATACAATGGCCCTTGGGTAGTGTCCACATGTGAGACCTCATGTGACTTTTGTGCCTTTAAATGGTCAAAATGATTTAAAATTGCTTGGAATGTACGAGATATGTTCGATCGTTTCATGACACTTAGATACATTTCCCCTTGGGAAGTGCCCCATGTTGTTGACCTCATTTGACTTTGTGAACTCATGTGACCTTTAAATTGGTCAGAAGTATTAAATTGCGGGTGGTATATCCACATAATGTCGATCGATTTTCTGACACTAGATGCATAGCCCTTGGGTAGTGTCCCAAACATGTTTGGGACCTAATGTGACCTTGTGACCTCATTGTGACCTTAAATGGTCAGAATTATAAAAATTGTGGTTGTATCCCACCTATGGTGATCGATTTTTATGACTATTATTTACAATGGCCTGGGTGGGTTAGCGTCCAAATGTCCGAATTTAAAATTGCCTTGGGTACCCAAAAATGTCGATCGATTTTCTTTGACACTAAATAAAATGGCCCCTGGGTAGAGTCACACATGTTGATTACCCATAGAGAGACCGTTGTGACCTCATAGACCTGAAAAAGTCAGAATTATAACATGCTTGGTGTATCCACATATTCAATCGATTTTCATGACACTTGGATAATTGGCCCTCTGGGTGTTCCATTTTGTTGTTGACCTTATGTGACCTTTAAACTGGTCAGAATTATAAAATGCTTGGTGTATCCACATGTTGATCAATTTTCATGCACTTAGTTACAATGACCTTGGGTAGTGTTCCAAAGTGGTGACCTCATTTGACCTTTGTGAACTCATTTGATCTTTGTGACCTGAATTGGTCAGAAATTATTTAAAAATTGGCTTGGGTATCCACAAAATGTTGATCATTTCTTTCACACTAGATAAAATGGCCCTTAGAGTCCCACATGTTGGTGACTCATGTGATACAGAGGTCACACCTCGTGTGTGACCTAAATGTCGAATTATAACATTTGCTTGGTGTTTGTATCACATATTTGATCGATTTTCATACACTTAGGTACATTCGCCCCATTGGGTAGCGTCCCACATGTTGGGTGACATCCATGGACCCTTTTTGTGACCTCATTTGACCTTAAATTGGACAAGATTGCTGGGTCACAAATGTGGATTTTTGTTTCCTTGACATTCGATTGATTTTCATTTGACACTCAGATTACATTGGCCCTTGCCGGGTCAGTGTTCCACATGATGTTGACCTTAGTCATATACCTTCTTTGACCTTTAAGTAATTTAAACACTTACCATGATCATTGTTACTTCCAGCCTAATTGGCCCTTTATGTGCCATAATTACAATTTAGGCCTTACCCTTTGCAACCTACTTTACAAACATTACACAGCCTTTTCGTACTACACTGGCCTACCGGCCAGCAGCTAGAGACACAGACACATGGGCTAATTGCGAGGCCTGCAAGTATAGGCTATCAAAGGTACACAGTTATGAGGTATACAGTGATTGTGGCTACTCTGCTGTTACCTCAATACCCCAATTGCTACACTGTAGTTGCCCACAAAGTGGAGAGAGGTGGATGTTGAGTAGACAGACGGGGAGAGACCACAGCGCTACCACGTAGCTATTCACGGTTTAGACCATGAAGCATTTTGAGAGTGAATGAAAATTGACCTAATTTTCATAAATGAGGGGGGCGCTATACACTTTTTCTCTTTTTAGATTTTTGCATGTTTTTTAGGAAAATCATGAAATTCAAATCGGGGCATCCATAAAAAAAAAACCTATTCCCGCACTAGGATTAGCAAAAATTTGGCAATATATGCAAAAATATCTATAAAAAAAATGGCCAAAATACACAGAATCCTAACCAGTGAGTGTATGTCTAATGGGTAGGGAATCCATGTCTACTTGGTGGTAGCTGGGTGGTAAAAATACTATGAAGATATTACTGGTGTAGAAAATGTCTCCAAATACTTATTAAACTCCGTCAGCTTCTTAGGGTCCATAAACTGCTCACTGATAGCCTCGTTCATGTTATGATCCCGCGAACATTAGCTTTTTAAAATAGAGCTATTTAAAGGCCACGCCATCATTGATGCTCTGGTTGCAGATTAGGAATTGGTTTTCCAATGTATTTAGATCACACCTGAAGTGAATACCTGTCCTTTTGTAATAATATGAATGATTTAGTCTTATTCTGTCGTGCATGACAGCAAGTCAAAGCAACGGTTTTCTATGGGGACAATTACGAACGATAGTCAGGCAAGTTTTCAAACAAGATTTTTGTTTTCTTTTGTACTTGTTTGTGCAAAAACCTTCGGAACGCTCTTGGTAGGTGGGTCTACAATCGATCCTGGTGCAATTTGAGAGAAATTCTATCCGTAAAAAAATCCCTCCTGTCACTTTAAGTTATGAATGGCCTCGAACTTTGACCATCCTCAGGGCCCTGAGTTCATAGTGCTGTAAAGCTCTTAACCTTTGAACTCGAGATACCCAAAGGCACTTTGGGGGCCCAGGGTGTCCGTTGCAACCGTCTGGAGGAGGAGAGACATAGTCGTTATAAGCATAAATATAAAATAGGGTTTAGTCTTCGCTCAAAACAAAGTTACAGGCAAGACCGCCCGTATTAACGCAATGCGTAAATAATGTCCCCGCCGAATGTCGCGATCACTAACAGGCGATAAATGCAACTAGCAACACCCCACCCTCTTCCCCATGGCATAGTAGTCTCATGTACGAAGGAATTTTGCCGTATCCGACGTACGGTTTTAGAGCTACAGCAATTACGCATATTTATATTAGCTTCATTTGCTAAGAGGTCCGCCTATCACCCACCCACCCCTCACCTATGGCATAGTAGTCTCATATAGCGAAGAAATTTTGCTATCCGACATACCATTTCAGAGATATAAGCAATTACGCATATTTTCTGAGTATCCAATGTACAGGGTCAAAAATCAGATATCGAGGAGTACTACCCATTTCCTGAAAAAATCCAAAATTTGAAATGAAACCGACGGGAAGGCCAAATGTGTTTGGCATAGCATGCCGGGGAACATCTTTTCTTGTCCGATTTTGGTGTATAGACCGTATTCAATATGACGTCACCCCAGACATGTTTGGGTGACAAGGATGCATACATTACAAGGACTCCATATATTAAGCTGTCAATCGATCCATGTTTAGCGCTTGCACAGGAATCAATTGACAAAGAAGTGTATTGTAGTACATGGAATGCGTCTATCTTGTCCACCAACATGGCACTCTATAAGACCCCCCTATCTCTAAAATAAAATTGGTACGTAAACTTGGGTTTTTTGATGCATTTTTTACCTTTATCATTGATAACTTTGATCCAAAAAAAATTAAATTACAATTTTTTTTTTTTTACATTAGGCCCGAATTTCTGGAAAGTTACATCTCTGAAATATAGCGATTACGCTGATTTGCATATTATTAGCTCATTTGCATACTCAATTCGTTTTTTTGTGCTTTAAATTTTAAAAAAAAAAAAAAAAAAAAACAAATAACCCCCACGGTACATCATTAAGCCTTGCAGGATTAAATTTCCATAAATATGCAAATTAGATACTTAATTACCATTTTTAATGCCCAAAATCTAATCAGGTGGAGAACTCTCAACCTGCTTCTTTCCACCAAGTTTGCATCTTGTGCCCTTACGAAACTGCAGATAAATCATACAACACGGGTTCCATTTTTCTCACAGACGGAATGGACGCTTCTCATTTTAAGTAGCTATGCTATTATGGCAATGGTTTATAGGAATCTATCCATTTGAATGTATAAACTCATTACACAATTTTTAATAAGATTGAAATTTATTTCCACACACGTTTCTCATCAAGGTCATCTATAGTACAGGAACACAATTGGTTCAAAAAAAAGAATATATATATTGTAAAGCACTTGCCAATTAAAGACACTATCATGATTTGCTAAATAAAAAAAATGTCATCAAAATCAGATTTTTGCATTTTTTGGAACATGTATAAGTATCCTAACTACCCTGCAAGTATAAGTCGAGAAGCAACCTAATAAGGTACAAAATCGGATTTTTAGTCATTACTGTCTGTTCGGACAATTACTACAACGTGTAATTGAATGGGGATTCATATCTCTGACCATTGCTGTTTTCTTTCTTTCTTCCTTGCTGGTCAACTTTGCAGTTGGAAATATACCTAAAATGGGAGTCGTACAGACTTATCCTGCAACTTTTAAGCCATTTAACAATTTAAATATTTGTTAATCTTTCGGGATATCACTGAAGGTCTTTAAGATGACTGAAACCATTTGCATTTACATGTTTCTGGATTGTCCCGTAATAATAAAATAATACTAAAGAATATCTTATAAGACCTGACATAATTAATATAATCTCTGAAATTTAGTAGTAAGGCTTGCCCAAAGATATATTGTTGCCTATTGGGCATTCACAGATTTTGTTTTGAATTAAATACGTATAAGTGGAAATTTTTGTGATGTTTTTATTCGCGCGTGAATATAAAAACGCTTAAATAACTTTTTTTCGAATAGATTTTTATTTCATTGATTTCAATACCATGAAATTAAATTCTCGCACATTTGGCAAACATTTAAAATGATCGAGATGGACTGCCTTGCAATACAGGCATTAGCATCAAAATTATATGCAGTGTGTAAGGCCATGCATAATACCCAGTCTAATTGAGCATGACCACACACAAAATGTATACAGAGGGGTAATACCTAAATATGGGTTTACAACAAATATTGTAATAATTTATACACCTAATGGTGAAACGTAAATGCTAGCTCATTTTTGAACTTCATTATCACTCGATATAATAAATTAAACAAACCACTAGCTAGAAAGAAATTTTCCATGATTTATTTCCTATACTATATTATATAAAGACTTATCAGTGTAGGTATTTTTTCACAAAGTAGCAATGGGTCGCATATTGATCCATAATGCAGTCTTCTCATATTCTAAATCAGCAACCACAAAATAGAATGATAGCACACAAGTAGGGAAACTCAAATAGACATCTTATTATTTTTAACATTCATGACTCTAATCGAATGCTACTCTCTGGAATCAAGGAATTTGAGCGATCCAAGTCTATTAGAAAACACAATTCACATATTGTTAACCTTTCAAATTCCATTAAATAATCCCCCTCTATGCTGGCTGTGAACCTGCCACCTGTGACACTCAACGCAATGTTACTCCTCCTTATATAGTCAGAATCTTAAAACCATGTTCAAAGGAAAAAGGGATACCTGCTTTCATACAATGTACATGTCTTTAAAAAATACTCAAGGTTTTTTGAATCCATCCCACAATCACAGCTTTGAATTTAGAATTACAGCAACTGGTGCATGTTACTTCAAATATTTACATGCACATTGTGAAAGTTACATGCACAGGCTAATTATAAACATTTATACATAGCAAACTCTGGTACGTTTAGACTATGACAGTTGGCTCAAATTTTGTGATACCAGCATGACTTTCTATGATATAATTAAGCTAAAAATACAAAAATTTTGGATTCACAAGATTAAATTTACATGCACATATGCATGCAGAATACAAATGTTACATGCACCGAGAGAAAGTTACATGCACCTGTGCATGTGTGCACCTGGGTAATTCGAAGCCTGCCCACAATGCACCAGTTTTTGTAAATTTTACCTAAATAAGGTCATGTGATCTCACAAAAATCATTGTTAACACAAAAACCCAACTTTTACACTCATTTTAGCCCACAAAGCACTAGTAGTAGTACTGACATTTGTTTAGTGCAGTAAAGTATAGGCAGACTTATATATACAATGCATTATGGAATTGATTCAAAACACCCTCTGCGTAGTACTCATGTGGTTAACCTTGAAATTGATTTTGTCCAAGTGGGCTCATTCTTTATGAATTTGAGGAAAACCGGTAATTTACGATGGGAAATGATATTGCTTATTAAATGCAGGTTATATAATGCCAGAATTCCAATACTTGGCACTGTCGCATATTGAACAAAATTGGTTTTAGCATTAAAGTGATATCGTTTAAAGGAAAGGCTTGTGCAATTTTAATTATTTTCACTAAAGATTGATCAGAAGACAGTCAGACAGTGCAGTAAGACTTAGAGGCTGGGATTAAGGGTTTCGGCTTTGATTTGACTAGTAGGAGAAAACTCAGAACTGGTGTAACATCAACAATGGACTGGTTTAACTTCAACAGAGAGTAGCTTGGAAAATTAATAATAGGGCCTTCAGCCAGCACTGGACAGAAATGGGCTAACAGAAAAGATAAAGGTATGGTTCTGCTATGGATGATAAACTTTGGATATCCTTCCAAGTTTTTACAGTAGGATGTTTTCCCTACCTCTCGTGGTACCCACCCAACTCCCTATACTAATGTCTCACATGTTCATGTGATGCACTCGATCCAAACAGGCTTAACATTATGAAACAAGTTACAAATTGTTTTTGCCACTGAACATCCACCATGTCTTTGAACAGCTGCACTGCCTGCTATACTTTGTTCATCACCAAATTGGCAAGACTCTTCACACCTCGAATTGATATAGAATAGTGCAGGCGCAACTGTAAGCAACACTACCGCAGCAGACGCAGTGCGTGATGCACGCGCGTAAAACAGAATTACTTTCACACACGGATAAACAAAAGCCGACTTATTTTTGCCTATTAGGTGATGAACAAAGTATACACAGCAATAATATTACTGTTTAACCCCTGGGCACTATCACCTATGATACAATGTGTCTGATTGGCTTATTACAGGACACATAGCCATCTGAGTAACCAATCAAAATAGTGCTATTTATCTGCGTAAACTGTACCACCATTCTTACAGTATCTCTGATTTGCTCATTACATGATATTACCTTCCAAGTAACCAATCAAAATAGTGCTTAGAAACCGATAGATAGTGCCCATGGGGTTAAATCTGGCAAGAGCATAGCAGTATCTGCTCTATTTTGATTAAGTATCAAAGATGGTGGACACATAAAAAAAAAACCCCTGGTCAAACAAAATGTCCATAATACACATTCAGATTGTTGTCAATCTTGGCATTTACTTTTGAATTCTATGCCCTGTATGCATTAAATTTATCTTGTCTTGTGACAAATGTTTCAGATTAAAGACACTAAAGGTGATGCCAATCATTCCTTTTGGGTTTGTGGAATCGAGAGTATAATTATGGTATCTCAGTGCCACACAAACACTATGTCTCAGTTGAAGTAGAAGTGCGATGCACACGCGTACACCCATGCCGCCTTTCAGTTGCACGTGCTTGTGCTTTACGCCCACATCGCTACTGTCGAGCTGGAAGAGTAGTCCTCTCCTTTCATCAATCACTACCAAATATTTAATCCCTGAATATTTGTTAAATACTTCACGAAGTTGCAAACATACATCCCACAAATTCAGATAACGCAGTAATTGCAAACCAAAATGGTAAAACTCATGGTACCAAATTGTAGTACTAAAATCCCCAAAGATGGCACTTATGGTATAACCTACACATGATTAAGTTAATTTCTTTCAGAGCCGTAAGAGCCACTCTTCAATACAAAATGTATCTTCAAACAGAATTTTCTGCCCCTCCAAAATATCAGATTACTCACAGGTACAAGTCCTCACATAGTCCTCATACACGGTCCAGTCTAAGTATGGAGTAAACTGCATAATGTATGCAGTATTAGGTCGCCTTAATGCAGAAATGCGTCTATACACTGAAAGCTGAAGTGAACGATACACACGCAGAGAATTCTTCTCACACAGAGTCAAAGTACCGGTTTCAATGTTGAAAATGCAAGCATTAAAAGAAGACACTGTCTAGGAAATATTGATTACAACCATACTCTAAAGCGGACCATTATATCATTTCCGCCTAGTTTTTAGCTTTAATCTTCTTTATCATTATCCCAATGCTAATGAATTACCCTTTTAAATTCAATTCCACTTTCAATGACCTAAAATTTGTCTTTGTCACCAACTCAGAAGATATTCAATAAAATGCTCTTAGGAACTTGCTCCCAACAAAGCTTTAGGCAACAAAATACCACACAGTGTTAATTGTGTTAACTTGTGGATTGGTAATACAGAACACCACAATGGAATTTTGTGGTAATTGTGGTCTGTGGAAATTGTTAAGATTCATGGTATGGCTCATAAAAATGGGCCAAACAAACTTGTTAGAGTAGAACACTAATTAATTCTTAATCAAATTGTTCTTCAGAACACTAAAGTTAAAAACTGCAGAATACTACTGAATCTTTAAGTGTATGCTAAAATTAGAAAATGTATTGTAACACACACTGGCATTAAAATTACCGTAATTGTATCGGAAAATTGCCTCTATTGTATGCTCATATGATGCAAATGGCATGATACACTCCAAAAGCTAATAAATAAAGGTGACTTGCTTATACCATCTGAAACAATCCTATTTCTCATTCACCCATGGCATGTATGCCATATGTATTTAATAGCTGTCATGATGTAAGGACAGTGAGTGTGGACTTGACATACTCATTATCAAAGTGATATGCATTTTGAAACTAATTTGGATACAATGCAATTCAGGTTTCACTTATAGATAGTGGTGGGTTATTAAATTGTCATGCTATCAATTTTGAAGGGAGGATAAATGCATACATCAAGAGTTTTTTCACCAAAACATATAAATAGTCAACACAAAAAACGCATGAAACATTTACAAATTGGTCACAAAAATATAACATGGTAATATGTTAACAGGACTGTCCCTTCGTTCAAACTCACTGCCCATTGTAACATTCTATACTGTAATATAAGTATCTCACTACCAATCATAAGGAAACACATTAACCACGGGTAATGTCAAGGCTAACTACACGAGTATGTCTGCCTATTTAATATTGGGTAATAGGACAAGTCCTATATTTGGAAATGTTAATTCCAAAGATAGCCAAAAAAAAAAAAAAAAAAATTTTTTTTTTGTCCAGATGCTGACATGTGATGTGACCAAAATAAGTTGTAGTTAAAGCTAAATCATTGCAAGATTAATTTACTCTTTTGTAAATTGAAGTAACAAGGTATGTATCTTTTACAGTAGGCCAAGAAAAAAAGTTTGTTTTGTTTTAACATGGTCTTTTAGCATATTTTGTTAATTTTAGAAAAAAATGAAAATTCGGCCGCAAAGCGGCTGAAAAAATTGGGCCAAAATCACGGAATTTTGCATTTTTTCTGAGGACAAACTGGTTTTTTTTGTCCTAACATAATTTGTACTTATGAATATTCAAAAACTATAGTAATCTATGTAAAAATCTCTAACAAACTTTATCTTACACCAACTCTTTTGCAAGTCCCCGTTGCAATAAAATTAAGCTTGCAAATTGCATTTAACTTGTGAGAAGTTTATCTAGCTTCCTGTTAAGGTCACAAAGTGAATGATTTAGCTCATCAAACTTCACCTCATTCTGGTCACATTGCACACTCGTAAAGGTTTTTTTTGGGGGGGGGGTGATGCACTATTGGAAATGTCCAAAAAAAAACTGATCATAGTGAATAATCTATATAGACTAGGGCTATCAATAATGTAAACATATTAAATTTGATGAACATTTACATCTAAAATGGGATTATCTTTCCATCACTGAACCAATGGACTTGTGAAAGCTGCAAAATAATTAACCATCAGATATCACATTCCACAACAGAAACAAAGCAAAAAGTCTTGCCAACATTAAAGGTGCAACAAGAGATTTCACATAACAGGTGTCCGTAAAAAAATTTGAACATTCTGATTTTTGCACTGATTGTAAAGGTTTCTATCAAAAATATCCCCATCTGAAAGGATTAAGCTGATAATTATTTCTTTTGTGCAAAAAATGGTTTAATTTCTAATTAATTTCTATAGGAGGAAATAGGAAATTCAGCCTGTGTTTAAAATCAAAATCACCTTTTGTTTCCACCAAAATACAAGGTAAGAAATCTTTTGAGTGTCTAATCTATATGAATTCACTACATATGACACCTTACATGGATACCTCAAAATCTCACCTTTAATAAAAGGTGGATGACCTGGTCATGGGCCAATTTTTTACAAGTTTTACTCTCCCTCACATGGAAGCAAATCACCAAAACTTCAATTACTAATTTTGAGTTAAGATAGAAGCAAAATTGTGTACTGAATTGGCCCATATAGGCCATTGTGTGTTAAATAATGTGGTCGACCATTTTTGTTCATAACAACAAAAGGAAACACTTCCTGGGGTAATGAACTTTTTCTGAAACCAGCATCTTAATTTTGGAGTAAAGTGGGGGACGAGGTTGTTGATCGGGTCAACCACTTTCAAAGACATTGTCAGTGATCCACACAAAAGAGTCAAAATATTTGAAATTTGCAGGAGTACTTAGCTTTAAAGTGAATGATATAAGTCTGTGGAATTTTCGTCAGTTATTTTTTCCCAAATGAAAATTGGCATAAAATGGAGAAAACTGCAGTATTCGAAAAAAGGAATTTCTATTCAATGTGTTGTAGTTAGTGTCCGTACGGAGTACGGACAAGAATGGCTCAAATATCCAATTTTGTCCTTATTGGGCAGCTTTTGGCCTCATAACTTGCAGGGTATGTTAGGATACTTACTTGCTGCAGACATTCCAAAATCTGATTTTTGATGATTTTTTTTTTCCAATCACTGTTAGTGCCTTCAAGCAATTAATTCTGCTGAATAAGGCCATTAAACTATAACTGACAGCCCCATACCAGATCATTTCAAAATTATACAAATACACAGACCATTAAGAGTGGTCATGTGGCTTGCTAGATGATTAAGACTTGTATACAACAGTATTCTCCCCAGCATGCTGCAATCCCGGGCACTTCAGTAAGTCAGTTCAAGTGGGTGATACTTGTACATAATCATGTTCAAACGGGGATATTTTTAATGTATAGGGTTTTGATATGGTTTGAACTTGAAAGATGTTATGCCTCAAGTATAACTAACATAACATTGTTGCATTCACCAAACTATAAATAGAGGTGTGTGTGTGTTCGTGTATTAACTTGTAATCATCAACATTTTCTACACAAACGGGAACTTCGGACAACTGAGGATGTTCCCAATTGAATCTTTTGCTTGTGAAGTGCTCTCTACCTGAAAATGCACAAAATGTTTAGGCCCATGAGAGTTTATCGTTACTTCTTTTTCCTTGTTGATGAGGTGACTTTTTCATTTCTCATTATTTCATCAGATTTCATTATTAACCTAAAATGTGTGTTGTTCAAAAGCCAAACTGATACCGAAAGGTAGGGCCGCAGAAAAAATAGCCTGGATTTGCTTCAAAGTTATCAAAAATATGTTTTACAAACAAAAACTTTTCCAATTGCTAAACCTGGTGAAAATGACAATGTTTTGAAAATAATGAATTATTTTGGTAATCTTGAAATTTTGATGCAGGTATTTCTAGTCTCCAAAAGCGATGCGGGCGGGTAACAATAAACTCAGAATTGACTTTCTTGTGCCTTAATTACAACCTGGAGATTTCTCTGTTTGGTCAGCAAATGATACATTCTGTTATCCCCATTTAGCTGTACACAAACAAGTGGTTGTATGCGCGAGTGATAACCAGTCCACTGGCAGCATCTATTTGTTTTACAGGTTTCCAATTCCCACATCCATTAATTCCATGATAATTAAATTTGCTTAGTGCTTGATACATGATCCTTTAATTGTCCCTTATCCTCAATATATTAAATATGGTGACAGATCAATTTCAGTGTTCAAAGAATATCATGGCTGGTAAGCTATAACATAATAAATGGTATCATTATTCATCGTAAAACTTTATTTTTTGTGAAGCCATTTGAAGACAAAGGAGGAACTGGATTCCAGCTTTGGCAGTGGTGTAGTATCAACACTGAACTTCTTACTTTTCAAAGTATTCCCTGCCACAACAGACTTATCAGCCTTGATAGCATCCAGTTTTATTTTTAGTTGCTTCTGAGGCCAGGTCAGGTTGGACTCAGCCCCAGGGCTCACTGCCCCACTAGCTTTTCCTATGGCCGCTGTCATATGGGGTCCACCCCAGTCCGTTTCGGCCGGAGTTCTAACAGGAGTCCACACCCCCTGGCCGGTAAACTCTCAGAAGCGGTCAGGAAATTTGGAGATGTCTGGAAGATGGTGATCGGAGAAGTGCTTTGAGTCTGCCTTGTCGTGACCAGCCTTGTGTTTGTGTTTGTGGTCGCCTTTTGCTGCTTGCTTGGCATCTGGGGCAGGAGAATCTGAGGCAGCCACAGGTGCAAGGTGAGGTAATGCTCCAAAGGAAAAGTGATTTTGCTGTAAACAAGAACAGTAGAAATACAATTAACAATATACATTGGGGCATGTTAAAGCAACACAATTTTGTTTTCACTTGGTTTATCCTGTCCAACTACTTTCTATCACCACTCTATCTGTCCAGAAGAAGTACATTTATCACACAAAGGTTGCAGTATCACAATGCAGGAGATGCAAGTTACAAGTGGCTTGTGAAAAAGCAAATGAAATGCACACAAACTGTATTATTAAAAGCTTCAATGTATCTTTATACCTATGCCTGGACATAACATTTACTTTTGTATCCAATTTTGCAAGTACTATACTTTGTTCCTCACCTAATAGGCAAAAATGATTTGGCTTTTGTTTATCTGCGTGTGAAAGTAATTCTGTTTTACGCGCGCATGCACCCGCACTATTCTATATTATACACCTCTTGCATATATTTCTGTCATCTGATTGGTTAAAATGGAGTCACATGATATGGGTTATTCCTACCATTTCCTGTTTTATTTGAAGAAATAAACAAAAACTGACTATCCCCGTGGGATAGTACACCCCGGAATCCTACTATCCCATGGCAAAAGTTACCATACACTCCTACACATAATAATTAATTTTAATACGCACACCAATACACATTATTTTGAAAAATACAGTATGTGGAAGAGACGTAAAAACTCATCCAACACAAAATCATGGCCGACTCCAAAGTTTACACCGTGGCCGTCGGAATCGTCTGCTCAGACTGATGAATTGATCTGCAAACCCTGATTTCAGCTTGTAACTGATGACGATCTATTCACAATTCTACACCAAGGACAAGGTGATAGCGCTATAAGTAATGTTTGCAATTATAATATTTGAGCAGTATTTGAATTCTGAAATATATGCATGAGGTGTATAAAACAAATATAGACTGCTCCTTAATAGGGATATGGTGAGAAATATTGCCCCTTGATGATCTTGAGACCGCAGGCCTACTATTTTCCCTCGACCTTCGGTCTCAGGAAAATAGTAGGCCCTTGGTCTCAAGATCATCTCGGGGCAATATTTCTCACCATCTCCCTCAAGAGCAGTCTATATTTGTATATCAATTTGTGGTGTTTAGACTCTTGCCAAATTGGTGATGAACAAAGTACTTTCCAAAGGATCTTTCCTCCCCCTAAAAATTTGCTCATAATAAGAAACAATCAATACATTTCTTTTGCTGACATAAAAATTTTAAAAAGGTACTCATGCGATTTAATGGGCAAAACAAGTTTTGAATAGCACCACCATAATGCTTATTAAGGCCAATTAGCATAAAAACGCCATGGCCAATTTGAAATTTATTCCACCAAAATATGCACAACTTATATTTAGGAAATTAAAAAAAATTTTGGGAAACAAGGAAAAAAAGGAAAAAACATAAAAAAAACAAAACTCCTGCGTCTAATGGGACCCCCTTATGTTTAAGTATGTATTCATTTATTCATGTGTAGACTGGACACTCAATACTTGGCAAAACAAACCATACTGGAGGCAAGCACAAAATACACATCAAGCAGAGTCTTTGTTCACAAATGAGTTGTACACTGAGCTAACCATACATCAAAGCCAAATTAAGTGAAAGATTTAAATACATGCATCGGGGTAAAGGAAAAGCCATGCATCAGGGTAAAGGGAAAATAATGTAGTCCTCAAGGACGAACATGCCGCACACAATGGATTATGTGGTAAAACCCAGATGCACAAACATAAAAACAAGCCCAGGCATGTCTGACATGTTTACTGGTAATTAACAGTAAATAAAAAGGTGTTAATATGTAAATGAAACTTTACATAACCTAAAAAACAAATCAGCACTTAAAGTGATTCGGCTTGACGACACAGAAGCAGGGTAGCAGCCGATAACTATTTAAAATGCAGAGATTATTGAAATTTATGAACAAATATCAATTATGGTCGACTATCATATATTTGTAATTAGAAAATTAGAATGAATGAGAAGATTTCTTTTCAATATCTAGGAAAAAACAGCGACTAGGGAGAATGGACTAGATTTCACTAGCAATCAATTTTTTTGGTACTACTACCTTTCCAACAGTGTCTCTGATTTGTTAGTTACATGTTATAGTCATTTAAGTAACCAATTAAAATTGAGCATCTAAAACTAATTCTCTTCAGCCCTACCACCATTTTTACCATGGCTCAATAAATTATAGCCAATCGATAGGTTTGGCTACAAAATAATAAGTATGATGGGCAGCAACTTGTTGCAAATGTAACCCTACATATAAGGTGAACAGTTGACAAAGTTTAATTTTAGGAGGAATGGACACAAAGCTATCACAATTGCAACTGAGAGGCTGAAGGAAAGAATTGTCACTCTTGTTCTCACTTTCTTGAGAAGTTTCAGATAATGATCTGTTGGTTAACAGTCCTAATCAATTAAATTAATGAGTTTCACTTAAGCACAATTAAAGCATACACCAATGCAACACTGACTGATGAGGCATCACATCATGTTGGCTACCAACTGTCTGCAGTTTGACTTAATTTCCTCTCGGCACATTTCTCAACAGCAGAGCCAGATCAAATTGGTAACCAAAATGCTGTGAGTCCTAGATCCACCTGCAACTAAGAGAAGTTCTTTTTTTTTTTTTTTTTTTTCCAACAGTGTCTCTGATTTGTTAGTTACATGTTATAGTCATTTAAGTAACCAATTAAAATTGAGCATCTAAAACTAATTCTCTTCAGCCCTACCACCATTTTTACCAGGTGAACAGTTGACAAAGTTTAATTTTAGGAGGAATGGACACAAAGCTATCACAATTGCAACTGAGAGGCTGAAGGAAAGAATTGTCACTCTTGTTCTCACTTTCTTGAGAAGTTTCAGATAATGATCTGTTGGTTAACAGTATAATGATCTGTTGGTTAACAGTCCTAATCAATTAAATTAATGAGTTTCACTTAAGCACAATTAAAGCATACACCAATGCAACACTGACTGATGAGGCATCACATCATGTTGGCTACCAACTGTCTGCAGTTTGACTTAATTTCCTCTCGGCACATTTCTCAACAGCAGAGCCAGATCAAATTGGTAACCAAAATGCTGTGAGTCCTAGATCCACCTGCAACTAAGAGAAGTTCCAAACATCACAATGCAAGATTAGAGCATGTAATTGTCCTTTACCTTTAAATGCGACCGTATTGATAACTTTTGCATTATCCCACTGCATAAAGTGGGGTAGGTGCTGTATAGAAGGCACAGCATGATGGGAGTAGCAAGTAAGAAAATGGTATGGTTAGTAGATATGTTAACAAGAAAAAGAATGGATGAGCATGAAAACTGTTCTTTGCTTTAAGATGAGTATCATAACATGATAGGGCGTGAACAAGTTGAATGAAAGTAGTAGTACATTTGTGGGTGCCATTACCAAATTATTTCTTTGTAGGATGAATAAATCGCTGTAATATGACCTAGTACATGCAGCTTTGATCTATATAATTTTGCTTCTATCACATCAATACAGTTAAGAGTTTATATACAAGTGCTTATTATTAACATTTAGGTTGATGTAAATAGGAAGTCCGTATGATTATTTGACTAAGCATTGACATGAGGAAGACAGAGTTCTACTTGCACAATAAATGCAAGACATGAACCATTACTACCATCCCTATCTTTTGGGGATTACCAACGGTATTTATGAGAATTATTCTGTGATTCAAGATCAAGTGATGGAAAATTTTATAAAAGGCTTAAAATTTCTAGGAAAAATGCAGCAATTTGATTGAAGGGTCTCCTTTTAAATTCATGAGAAGAAGGAACAAAGTATCCTATTCAAACCTTTTGTGTATGATCTTTTGACCTTTATTGATGTTGCTGCGTTAACTTGTTATGATTTGTTGCCAAATCAGGCGGACAGTTCTGTCTTTCATTACAATAACTCCCAACCGAAATATTGAAGAATGACATGTCAAGATTAGTCGGAAGAAGCACAGTTATAAACTGAAGTTCAGATGCAAAGACCCAATGTTAGTGATGAAATGAATTTTGATGGAATTCAATGAAGGCCAGTTGAGAATATTAGCCTTTTTCAAGTTCAGCAAATGATGAAAGGTATTTGCTTAATGTCTTAGAAATAGACCATTCAGATGAACATACTCACCCGTGATTTGTCCTGTCGAGGTTGAGCCTTCTTGACCGCTTTCTCAGGTTTCACCTCGTTCTCGTTAGCTCCCTGTAGTCCTCCTCAAAATAAGGATGTTCAAGGGGGTCTTTGCATGTTAGTCGCTTTTCTGGGTCCATGCTTAGGCACATCCCTGGGAATAGATTGCATCTTAATTTATTAAGTGTTACCAGGAATAAAACTGTTCTGAGGTATGTGTAACATTTGAAAACACAAATTATTAGATGATCATAATCCTTACCCATATCAAATTGACCTCCATTTAAGAGACAATGGCACATTGAATAGTGCACCCTTAACTTTAAAATTGATCTTGTTTGCATGGGTTGTAAAGCTTTTATATACATTGGCCATCACCTGAAACAATTAAGCTCAAATCGGTGCCCTTATGGGGTAAACAGAATGATTTCATAATAAATGACTCAGGAGTCATGAGTCATTATTTAGCAGACGATGGAAATGATGTTAAAAAAGAAACAACATGATGAAGTTCATTTCCACTGGCATCACACTGTTTGACTGGTCTGTGACCCTTTACGGGTTTTCATATCAATGACGTACGAGAATGATTCAGTAACAGAATTTGTTGTTAAAAGTTACCGCACAAACTAAGTTATCCTACATATACCTGAGATGTGTTATCCTCATTATTAATGCCCTATCTGTTTTGGGATGTTATTTTAAGTGTAAAAACAAGGCGAAACTAGTATATACGCGATGCGTAAAATATGTCCCGCCG
Organism: Ophioderma brevispina; assembly: GCA_023653785.1. Taxonomy (NCBI): domain Eukaryota; kingdom Metazoa; phylum Echinodermata; class Ophiuroidea; order Amphilepidida; family Ophiodermatidae; genus Ophioderma; species Ophioderma brevispina. The sequence goes on along the minus strand of JAMKCH010013496.1, from coordinate 50,034 downwards.
AATGTTGCGATCACTAACATGTGATAAAATGCAACTTAAACACCCTACCCCTCCCCATACCCCGGCAACACTCACCCCCCCCAAACACCCGCAAAAACCCACGCCCTCCCCAACACCCCCCAACTCCCCACACGCCATCTCATCCCCAACACCCCCTGCAACACCAACCCCTCAACAACTCTCAACACCCTACACCATCCCCTATAACACGCATCCCCCGTTCCCAAACACCCGAAACCCCCATCCCCTTCAAAACACCCTCTCCATCTGCAAAACACTCCATCCCCTCCCCAACAACCCCGCAACCTCCCAACCCCTCACCAACACCATGCAACACCCCCACCCTCCCCAACTCCCGCACTACCCAACCCCCCCCCCAACACCCCAGCAACACCCTGCCCCCTCCCAAAACACCCCGCAACACCCCAACACCCCCCTCCTCTCCAAAACCAACACCCTCCCCAACACCCAACCCCTCCCCAACACCCAACCCCCTCACCAACACCTCACACCCCTCCCCAATACTCACCCCCTCCCAACACTCACACCCTCCCATAGCATAGTTTATACGTAGGGAAGGAATTTTGCCTATCCGATGTACCGTTTCAGAGATACAGCAATTACGCATATTTAAATTGCTCAGTTGCATACCTAAGTCGCATATCTATACATACTTTCAAAATTGCAAAAAAGATGGGCCCCATGAAAGGTATTATGCAGCGCAGGAATTTTGAGTTATCCCATGTACCGTTTCAAAAAATATAGTAATTACGCTGATTTTTGCATATTAATTAGCTCATTTGCATACTCAATTTGACCGAATACGCCCAAAACTATCCGGTCAAAGAAACTCTGCAGTTGCCTTACTCACCAAGTGAAATCATATATGCCTGACAGAACTCAGAAAACTTGTAAAACAGGCCTTGCAGGAAAATTCTCATAAATTATGCAAATTAGGTACTTACATTAGCATATTTCACGGCACAATCTAATAAGGTCGACGAACTCACCAAACCGCGTTATTTCCACCAAAGTTAATCATTGTCACCATTACAGAACTCCAGATAAATGGTATTACACATGGGTTACATTTTGCACAGCGGACGAACGGACAAACGAACGAACGGAAGGACGCTGCTCCTGTCATAGGTCCGTTCGAACTCGTTCGGCGGGGGACATTATCTAATCTGTAGATCCAAATGGACCAGAACTATATGGCAAGCAATGGAAGAAATTTCATGTTTGTGAAAATGTGGCAGTGCATGTTTTAAATTAATGTGGGTCAATTTTGAAAACATAAATATGGAGTGTAGACAGTTTGCTCATAGTCATCTTGTTTCCACAGAATATGAGGTAATTACACAAATACATTGTGAAAACATGTTTAAAATTCTTAAATTTTAAATCTGAAGGAAATACAGAAAATTTGTCACCCAGAGAAGTTGACTTGAGTGACATCTTTACCTGAAGGTAGGAAGAGGTTAGCCTGACTGACCAACCAAAAAAATGAACAAATTAGTGATGGAGAAGTATATTGATATTGACCCCCCCCCCCCCAATAAATTAACCTTGAGCACTGTGAGTTTGGTCTGGTTCATATTTGGAAACTTGATTTCCAGTGGTTCTATAACATAGAAAAAATAAAACTGTTAGCATCTTTTCCCCTTACACAACCCAGAGTCTTAATCATGACGTTGGAACCTAAAGCTTTTAAAGCTACGTGTGTGTGTCCGTAACCCTTCTCCAAGGGTAAAACCTGGTGAATTATTGATGCCAAGCCCTACAGCTAAGGCCCTACACAAGCAATTCGGTACACAGCAGCGGTTTTCTTAGCAGTACCTATCATATTGGGTACTCTGAATTTGCCTGCTAGGTGACTAAAAAGTACACATGGAGGCCACAATACTCGGTTTCACCTCATCATGGCAGTGGGAAATCATAGAATTAAGACTTACATGCCACACGTGCATTTTGCATTGCCATCTTTGTTCGCACTTGTAATTACGGCCGCACACTTGCACGTCCACTCTACTGCCATGGGGTAAAATAGAGTATAGTAGTGGAGTACCTCTGCTGCTACTCTAGAGTACCTTCACACATACTCCCCTACCAGCTACCTAGCAGGCAATACTTTGGTGGCAACACAGTACCAACATCATTATACGGCTCTTTCATGGCAAAAGGGCGTAACTTGAGTTACACCCTTTTGCCTTGAAAGGGCCACCCTGCAATACCAATGCATTATGGGATACATTTTTCTTTTAAAATGTTGAGCCTAAATAATGCTAAAAATGTTTAATAAAAATAAGTATCCCATAATGCATTGTTTTTGCAGGATGACCCTTTCAAGGTAAAAGGGTGTAACTCGAGTTACGCCCTTTTGCCATGAAAGGGCCGCATAGTAGTTGTCCGACTTTCTATTGCTATTGACTCTTTCCTGATCATTTTTATTAAGCTAAGTAATATGATATTTGAGCAGTACCAAAACCTTATATTTATGACCAAAATGGTAAATAATGGATAAAATTACTAAATAATCCCACTGAGCTTGAGCTTCATAATAGGTACTTTCCTATGAAGTGTTCAACTGAATAATTTTTGTGTGCACCTAGGTCACTAGGCAGATGGATACCCCCATTTTTGTGGCTTGTGACATGGTACCCATGCATGGGGGGGGGGATACTCTACAGCTACTCCATAGGTACCCCTATTTGCTTATTTGAATGGTCAGGGACAAAGTCAGGGAGATAAAACCAGGGTTGCCATAAGACACATGCTAATGGGAAGATTTTTTTTTGGTTTGTTATTTTTTGTATAGTGCCCCCCACGAGTTACCATGGCACACTATCTCTTTCAATCAAATTACCATTAACACAACAATTTGTGGCACGGGGCATGAGTAATGCAAAACCAACACATACAACACGTGTACACAAACCATGCATTCTTAATGCCAGCACACCATTACATCTTCATCAATATATTAACACTGCAAGCAAAGTCATATTTTTAAAGTGTATTTAACTGGGTTATGATGAACAGAAACAAGATGGGGACATTACAGTATTTTATTAAACCATAAATATGGAACTCTCATCTGATTCACAAGCTACATCTGTGTACACCAAAGCTTATTAACAACTACTTCTAACACACATCGAGTGAAATTCTTTTCTTCAGCTGGGGCTGACAAAAATCGACCTTCAAAGAAATTTGTATTGATCTTCAAGGAAATAGGAAAGACAACATCCTGACGTAACCATTGACCAGTCAATAATTCTGTTAATTTAAACTATGAACAACAAAAACAAAATTGACCATCTGCACTGCAAGCTCAACGTCCTAATAGTACAGTGTATTCAAGAAGTTGTGAATGATCCAATCCACAATTTTTTAACTGCAACATAACATTCCATCTATCGCAGCCAAAATAGATTTTTAACTGTGGTGTGGACTGTATGATTACAGTCTAGTCTACTAGTTTGAAATCATGCTGCCCTTCAGGAAAAGCTAATAGTAAGTCAGCCCGGACCAGTTTGGGCACCAAGGGGTAGGTGGAAGAGTTTTATGAGAAAAATTTCATTTGTACCAACATGGTAGTACTAGTGGGGATTTCATCGCCGGGGTGGATAGTTAAGAAATCATGTATAGTGGTCTGCCTGCAATTTTTTTTATGGGCCAAAAAAAGCGTCAAAAAGTGACACTAAAAGTATTTTGGTAAAATCATAGCCTGTAGAAATGGCGATTCAAACGCCATATGAATAATAGTATGTAATTGTCCCCACTATTGAGAGCTGTAGATTCAAGAAGGATTTGAATGTTGTTGGTAAATCTTGGGGTATTTTTGACCCCAGCAGAAAAGGACCCAAAAGGGGTCAAAAATTGACCCAAATAAGGTTAATTAATAATGAATGGGATTCTAATTTGCATTAAGTGTAATAATATTTAATTTCCCACTATATAGCTGTTAGATTCAAAGAGATTTGAATGTTGCGACATCTGGGGTTATTTTTTGCCCCAGAAAGGGCCCAAAAAGGGGTCCAAATGACCCAAATGAGGGTAAAATCTGAATGGTGATTATTTATTTAGCTTAAACCTAGTATTTCCATTTCCCCCACTCTATAGCAGATTTTAGATTCCAGAATTTTAGAAGAAAATGTGTGTTGTGTTGAATCTAGGGTCAAATCTTTGACTCCAGAGAAAAGGGTGAATGAAACAAAAATTGAAAAAGGGCTTAAGTTGACCCAAATAAGGTAAACAAAAATCATACTTGTCTTATAAAATGAGCCAAGGAGTTAGGAGTTTCATTTCTCGAAATCTAGTTTTGAGTAGTTCAAGAAGAGTTGAATGTGGAATCTATTGGGGTCAAAAATTGACATCAGGAAAAGGCAAAAACTTTCAAACAGGTCAAAAATTGACCCAAAAAATATGAGTCAGTAAAAGTTAAAATGGTCATAGGTTGAACATTTCCCACTTATAAATATGCCATTTTAAGCCCTCTAATTAATGAAACATCATTTGCTAAATATTTATGTGTCTGTAGTAATAATGACATTTTGGGATCATAGGTATCCTAGGTGGTCGCCCAATTTAATAGTTTTCCATCTTGATTGAATCACCTCTCTGATCCAATACCCATCTGTTAAATATCTTGCCCGTTTCAATTTCAACCAGTTTGAATGAGTATAAATAATAATGTCTATCTAAGTTATTTATAATATCTAAGGTAAATTTTTAAGTCTACGATTCAATTCTCATGAATTCACCATAGATCGATATTCGGTAGGAGTGACCTTTACAGGAGATAATTTAACTGGCATTGAGTTGCCTGGTATAAGTGCTATTCATCTTAAAAAGTCAGCATGCAGCTCCCCCTTCATGTCAAGGTTTTCTGCACTTCATACAGAGATGTTTTCCACAAGGCCTGTAGAAGGCAATCTTGTTGTCTGGAGACAACAGATTTCTCTTATACTTAACCAGTTAATAGTAAAACAGTGTGATAGTTTCTGGGCAGAAATAAACCAAAGATCCGATTGAACAACATTTTAGAATAGCTTTCATCTGAACAAACCAACTTTTCTTTCCTACTGGATTGTTTTACCTATAGTTCCGGAATTTCAGGAAAAAAGACTGGAATTGTGGCATATTGGGTTGAATATTGACTAATGTGGGTTGGACATTTTTGATCTTTTCAAAGTTTTCATGGCAATGTCAGACAAAAGGAACAATAAATTAGGAGAGGGGCAATTTGTTAAAAGGAGACTTTCCCCAAAATTACAAAGGGGAATAATTGGTCCCACCAAATTACAAAGGGGGACAAATCTGGCAAAAGTGGACTTTTACCTACATATTTTCGCTCGCAAAAATTATTTTTGGCCCTTTAGGGGTTATGCGGACTTTTTGGTGTTTGGAATTTGGGAGCGCAGCCTCCATCCGCCCCCCCCCCCTCGTGGTTACAGCTGATATTGTGCATTTTACCCATTTTAACAGAGCAAGACTGCAGATATGTAAACCATGCGAAGTGGTTATTATTTTGAAGCAGAAACAAATTAGGTTGTAATTGGACCATTATTTGTGTCATAGTTTCACTTTTGGATTGTCAATACGATTCACAAGATTTAAAAAGTGATATAAATGGTTTTAAATTTGGTGAATTTGATTAGTCGTGAAATTGTACTGCTTGAAATATGATAAACAGTAGAATTTTTCCACAAAATTACATTTTCCTGTTTTTATGCCAATTTTATAGTCACGCTCTGTGTACTTTTGGCCATTTCGGGGCTTTCGATTCAAATTATGCAATCTAAAGCTATGGGCACATAACTATTTACTATTAAGATTGCAGACTAAATCGAAAACTGGACCGCTATGAAAAGTTACAGTCCACCATTTTAATGATTCTTTACCCAATTTGTGTCAATTTTTACCCCTTTGGCCCCAGATTTCAAAAATTCACAATCTTATGGTGACAACTTCTACAGCTATATATTTGGCGGGATAAGTATTAAAAGTACATTTAATATGAAGTAGAATATCAATAAATATAAATCACCAGCATTCTATGATTTTTACCTAATTTGGGTCATTATTGTTTTGACCCCTTTTGCCCTTTCTGGGGTAATTAAAAAAATAACCCCTTAGATTCCAAAAATTAAATCGTCTTGCTTGAAATATTACAGCAATCTAGTGGGGAAAGGATAAAATTAAAAACTTATAATAATATGATGAAGTTGGAATCACCATTCGATGGTTTTACCTTATTTGGGTCAAGTGTGTGACCTCTTTTGGTCCTTTCCTGGGGTATAATGTATGTAAAAATAACCCCAGATTCCAACATTCAAATTCGTCTTGAAAAATCTACAGCAATATAGTGGGGAAATTAAAAACTATACATTAATATGAAAGTGGGAATCACCCATTCTATGATTTTTTACCTTAGCTGGGGTCAATTTCTTTTGCCCTGCTTGTTTGGTCCTTTCTGGGTGTCAAATACCCCAGATTCAACAATCAAATTGTCTCTTGAAATCTTACGCTATTATAGTGGGGGGGGAATTATAGGAAGTTTATTAGTAATACACTTCAATATGAAGTCAGAAATAAAATAAATCACCATTCTAGGATTTTTACCCTAATGGTCAATTTTGACCTTTTTGGCCCATAAAAAATATTTTTTGCACCGTGTCTTTGCGTGAGTCTACATCCACCAAGGTGATGATCCACACAATGTCCCTAACACCTTCGGGACCATTGGCATTTTCTACTCAAACACCACCCCTAACTCGAAAACTAGAGCCTTTTTCAACAGTGGATGACAGGTACTAAAATATGTGTTTAGCCTTGAAGGAATATGCCATATTGAACTGCCTGTAATAAAGAGCAATAGACTCATAGTATGCCATGGAGGCTGCCAAAAAAAAGGCTTTTCATCACTTTGAAGTGCAAGAACTTCAGATGTAAAATGGGTAATGAAATGGGAGATCATAATTCATACTTATACAATGTTGAACAAAAAGGGGTGTTGACCAAAATCAAGATAGGAGAAACTAGAACGGAGAGCGGGGGAGGAATCAATGGGGTCCCATCTTCAGGTATCGCTCAGCTTACAGGTTGCAGCGGTTATCAGTAAGGGGGCGCCAAGTGTCTAGCGTAGTTAGGGGGGGGTTTCCACTCCTTCTTACAACGAGCGAGACAGGACAGGAGGTTTTTGACATCATTGGAATCTTTATTTAGAATATTCTTTGCATTCATAGATTTTAATGCCATTCAGTCAACAAGGCGAAACAGTATTTACTGTAGATGCGTTTAAAATATGTCCCCGCCGAATGTCTCAATCACTAACATGCGATTAAAGCAAAATGTTGGGAGGGGGGCCCCCTTCCTTAAAAAACACCGCAAAACCCCACCCCCTCCCCAAAAGCCTGCCCCCACACAAAAACCCCAAAACACCAGCAAAACCCCACCCCCCTTCCCAACACCCCGCCATCACCAATCCCCCTACCCAACCCACAACACTCCTGTCAAACACTTTTTACAAAACAAAAAACAAAACCCCACCACTTTGCAACCAACCAACCCCCTCCTATCACCCCTTTTTTATGTCTGGTATACTTCCATCATGGTATTTCTGTTACTTTCTACATATATGCTATGCTCCCGCCTAGTAATTTTGATCTCAATCCAAGTTTTGCAGACTGTGATTGGATAGTTTCTGGATCATTTCCTGTTAATCTAATTATCTATGTTGTAATTTTTGATCCCAATCCAAGCTTGCGCGATTGTGTAGGCTAGTTTGGAAGGCGGGAGCAATTGCGCGCTTTGATATGATAGTCCTTTCTTAGCTTTTCTGAGTTAAATCTTGAGATTGGTTTTATAGCTATGAAGCAAGAGATAAAGAAACTGCCATACCACATCCGGTCCGTGATTCTGAGATATTACGTTTGATTTCGCCACTATAGAGTTGTATTAAATATATTTATATTTGTTAATTAATATACATCAGTCTGTGTGAAGGTCAATTATTGGAGTGTTTCTCCGTATTTCATGAAGTTCGGGAGAGTACGGCATAAGGGCCCGAGTCATCTCGTAAAGCTATTGACGTGGACGGCAGCTAATAATTTCTAAATTACAGAAAAGTGGGCTCGAGAAGGGAAGAAACTTGGAGGCAGTGACCAGCAGATTTTAGTTGTGCATTCTATACCGCGTGACCCGGGCCCACACTCTCAATACAACCTCACACCACCCCGCAAAACACACCACCCCAAGACCAGTCCTAAACCACGCCACCTCAATTACCCAACACGCCTTCCCCAACACCCCACAACAAGCCACTGCCTTCCCAAACACCCGCAACACACTACCCCTCCCCAACACGCGGCCAACGCGTGGCAAAACCCTCAACCCCACAACACCCCAGTCCACTCCCACCCCCTCCGGGCAAACACCCTCACCACACCACCCCTCCCCAAATCCGCACCATGCAACAACCAAACCTTCCCCCCAAACCCTGCAACAGTCAAAACCCCCCTCACGAACACCCCACCCCTAAGTTCTTCCCATACACCCCGCACCACCCAACCCCCCTCCAACACACACGGGCCCGCAAATGCACACGATATATCCCACCCTCCCCCCTATGGCATAGTAGTCTATGTAGCGAAAGAATTTGGCCTATACGAAGTACCGTCTTTCAGAGATTTAGATACAGCAATTACGGCATATTTTTAATAGTAGCTCATTTGCATATACTTAAGCCCGCATTTTAAATCACATTTACCTTCAAATTGCAAAAAAGAGTCGCCCCCATGAGCGGGCTTTCATACAGATACAGAATTTGTTGTTATCCGATGTTGTAACGTTTAAAAAATTGTTAGCAATTACGCGATTTTTTTACAATATCTTGTACATTAGCTATTTGCCCTCTGTACTCAAATTCACCGAAATACGCCCAAAATCTAATTCAGGCGAGAATTCTTCCAGCCCGCTTTCCTTCCACCAAGTTACATCATTATTATCCCCTACGGAACTCCCAAGAAAACTTTTAAACAGGCCTTGCAGGAGAATTTTCATAAAATTATGCATATCAGATACTTAATTAGCATATTTTACACCCAAAATCTAATCAGTCGAGAACTCATCAAACCACGCTATTCGTGACACCAAGTACCATCGTGTCACCCATGGAACTCCAAAATAAATAGTATGAATGTGGTGAACATTTTTTACTTCACGGACGATAACGGATCGGACGCTGATATATTTCATAGTCCCCGTTCCGAACTCGTTCGGCGGGGAACAATTAGAGGTGACCTAAAATCACTGGGCGGGCCAACGACACCTTGTGGCTTGTCCTCGTGGTCATGGGAAGTTTCGGGTGGCCCAAGTGAGTCCCTGGTGAGTCCTGAGTCCATAACGTAAAAAAATTACACGTAGCGGTTTCGAACCGCTAACCCCCTGGCGGGATATCGGTTTACATAATTTTTCAATAATCAGCTGCAACTGTCATTACCCTTGTGATTTTTCTTATTTTGTTGTAACAAGTATGTTTCTAATAGTTACCCCATAGTTTGTTGCCCTTATTAATCCCCCTATTAAATACCCAACAACACCCCCCTAAAGCTGGACAACCCCCCGTAAACTCGTGCACCCACCTAAAACCCCAAACAAGACCCCCTTAAACCCAGACAACCCCCTTAAATATCCCCCGGACAACCCTTTAAAACCGGTAACAAAACCCACCTCCCTTAAACCCCAACAATCCCCCTAAGCCCAGACAACCCCCTTAAACTTCTCCGGAACATAACCCATGTGCAACGTCCTCGCAATGCATACGCACATGCGCTCATACGTGTCACGTCTGCGCATGGTACAGTGTCCGTATTATGTGCCACAATACCCCTTAAACCCAAATAAACCCCCCTTTTAAACCTTTCTAAATAGAGTTTGCACTTGAACACCAACAACCCCCCTTGTTTAACAACGGCAACCCCACTTAAACTTGTGCAAACCACCTTAAACCACAACAAAAGCCCCCTTAAGGCCCAGACAACCCCCCTTACCACGGGACAACCCCCTTCTTTAACACACGGGACAACCAAGTGTCTTAAACCCCAACAATCCCCCTTAACAGTCCAGACAACCCCTCCTCTTGATACCAGGCCAACCCCCTACAACCCGGAACCCACCTTAAACCCCAACCTCATCCCCCTTAAAACCCAACAACCCCCTTTGTAGGCTGGACAACCCCCCCTTAAACCCAGACAAACCCCCACTTATAAGCTCAACAACGACCCTTTAATGTTCCCCGGACCAGCACTGCACTTTTAAACCCGAGACAACCCCCTTTAACCCGCAACTCCCTTTAAACACGGACAACCCCCTTAAACCTCGGCAACCCCCTTAAACTCATGCAGCGATTCGAGGGTGAGAGTGATGAGGAGCAGGAGAGTACATGATTCCCACAACCCCTCCATCAAGTTTATCAAAATTGGCGGACTTAATCGGACTTATTGATCTTCAGATAGTTTGTTCCCAAGTTTTTGGGTGAAAATACGCCAAATTTAGCCCATAAATATGCAAATTAGCTATTTAAGTAATATCATGCGCCACAAACTTAATCAGCGCGCAAGATTACATGAATTTCCCCACCCCCCTCCACAAGTTTTCAATCACATCAAAATCGGACTTATGGATCGTCAGATAGTTGTTCACGAAAGCTTTTTGAAGTCAACAATAAACCCCAACTAACTCATTAATTATGCAAATTAGTTACCTAATTACATCTCCCGCCATAATCTAATCAGATGAAGGGCATGCCATCCGATCCCACCCACCAAGTTTCATCAAATCGGACCTTCTGGATCTTCAGCGAGTTTGTAAACCCCAATTTAACTCCTTATTTGCAAATTGGTACCTAATTAGCATATGCCCTGCCCATAATCTAATCAGATGAAAGGCATGTCAGTCCGATCCCACCCCCCAAGTTACCTCACCATAACCCTTATGGGTCTCATGTTATCGCGTCACAAGATTGTGTTGAAGCCGCGCCGACGACCCTTGACTGATATCATACGCCCCCTTCTGCTTTTTAAAGCCGGGGGAATAAAAGCGGACTCTGCAACATTTCACACTGAAAGCCGTGTTCTAAAGTTGTTTTCGACAGTCAAGCTAAAGCCACTTCCTTCAATAATCAATTCTGCTCCGTATTTACTTCTGAAGATACAACAACCATACCAGATCTTGGACAATCTCAATACCCATCAGCTGGCCATATCTTTCAGCAGCAGAAGGCGTACATAAGTTGTTGACTTCGCTTCAAACAAACAAGGCGACGCCAGACCAATTTCTGCTTGCATCCTCAAGGACCTCGCTTTTAAATTGCCTATCCTGACGTCACATCTTCAGCAGTCTTGAAGACCGGTGATGTGCCATATGATGGAGGTTCCGCCACATATTCTCCTATTTAAAAAGGGTGACAGGACACTCCATCAAACTATCCCCGTTTCAATTATACATCTCTATATGCAGCAAGATCATAGAACCATCATCTTCATCATCATGAAGCATTTACGACTCGCAAACATCTTAGTCGATGCTCAACATGGTTTTTTAAGACCAGGCGATATCCTGTAGACGGCCTGTTATAATAACAACTCAAGATTTGGTCAAATCTTTGGCCAATAAAAAAGAGCATATTGATGCTGTGGTAGATTTTTCCAAAGCATTCGACCGGGTACCACACCAGCGATTGCTGCGGCAAACTTCTCAACTATGGTATCCGTAACTCAATTTTGCTTTGGATTGAGAATTTCTTAACAAAACGCTCACAGCGTGTGGTAGTAGATGGTGCGTCGTCAGAATGGTCGCCGGTAATATCAGGGGTCCCACAAGGGACTGTACTTGGTCCCTTATTGATGTGAAATCTTCTTTATCTTCTATCCCTTTACCCCTTCCCTTCTTCCTTGGAGATAGAGAGTGACGAGAGCCTCGTTAGAGAAAATCTCATTCTCAGAAACTTCAAAATGTCATATGGGTGGGTTATGCTCTCCCTGACGTCATTCTATCTATGACCAGATTTGTTAATCTAATGAGCAAGTTGGATCAATTAATGCAAGTGAAAAGCATAAAACAAGCCGAGTGCTTTTGATCATGGTGTTATAAAATTCAATTTATTCCTTATTGGCTATTTCAATACCACTTTTATTTGTCCTACTCAATAAATGTTAATCCAAAACTCTAATCATTCCATCCTACTTTACTGTAGACTAGAGAAAACACATTTTCACTATTATACTTACCAGGAAGTCTGGCTCTGGAATAGTTAGTCCCTTGAAGAATTGATTATTACTGAAGATCTCTACATGCCTAGGAATTAAGTCACCTGGTGGGAAAAGAGAAAAAAAAATATATTAGCACCTATTTAATTAAACAGCAGTGTGAAGATCACAATTTGTCTGCAGGGATAATTAAAGGAGGATGACCCGATTTAAGTCTATAAATTGTTCATCTGTAAATTTTTGTGCTGATATTTCAACCCATTTTTAAATGAGAGCTAAAATGTGATTTTGTAATCCACATAGAGTACTCTGTAAAATTAATATTGGTCGATCAAAATGGTGGATCTTTTTGCTCATAACATCTAAACCAAACATCCTTTAGCCCCAAGATTTCACTGGGTAAATGGGAAAAATAGTAGCTTTCTTCTGATACCAAATTTTGACCACTTCCGGTAAAATCTGGGGTCCCTGGGAACGAGGCTATTAGCGATCGGACCACAGTGTTCGATTTAGCACATGCACGCATGCACATATGCATGTAGATTTTTCTGGTGCATGTAACTTTTAAACTCTGCATGCACATAGTGCATCTAAGAATTTTGCAAGCTTAGTAAAGTTTATATTGCTCAAATTACTCAATTGACTAGTTACAAAATCACCTTATGCTTATAAAAAAACCTCATGCTATTAGAAAAAAAGGTAGAGAATAGCAGTGGATCGAAAATCTAAATTAAAGCACAACCATGACCACGGAGAGTAGTACTGTTAAGCTTACTGAGGACATGGAGGATCTCGCTGATGAACTCAATATCAATGGTGATGTGTGAATGACAAACCCAGTTAGTTCGTTCGTGCGTGCAAGTCCAAAATCACAGTGAAAATATCCTTCTTTAACAAGTTTTGCTAGTTTTCATCATCCAGTGAAGCCTCCCGAAAAGAATCTTCAAAAAGTGATGATAAACTGGCTAAAAACAGTATCATTTTCAGCAGGAAATTAAAAAATGTAATTTTGTGATTTTGAAGTGCATGTAAAACTTTAAGTGTGCATGTAGGTTTTTTGGGTTACATGCACCAGGTGCATGCAGGTTTTTCCCCTAAATCAAACACTGTCGGACCATGGACCTTTAAAATGTCTGGAAGCTTTATTTTCATTTGAAATTACAAAACATTGCTTTTAAATTAGCAATTATGTAAAAATATTAATTTTATTTAATTTTTGAAAGCAATTAAATATTGGAAACTTTTGTATGGTTATGGTCAAGAGTGTATTGATAACTTATGTCCAAAATAGTTGAAGATATTTCTACCTCAAAATACCTCCAACTTCGTACAGGAAAGAACCACAAATAAACCCCTAATCTGGTAAGTTCAGACACAGTTACCTTTGGCTGAACTTATCCACAATGTAAACTGAACAAGAAAATGTGAAATATGTACAAAGTTGACTGGAGGGTATGTTGATATTGATTTGTTTTACTTAAACATTCAGCGAAATGTTGGTAAAATTCCAGTGAAGGGGTAAATAAAGCTGGTTGCTTTCACATCCTGTATGAGGTAAGGTAAGGTATTAGAATTTAACACCACCTCAACACAATTGTGTCATATTATACATCCTCTATGAGAAACTGGGAGAGAAATCCAAGGCATAGCTGTACAATACTCACCTAATGTTTTGCGAAGGAGGGAGAGCTGGTCCACCACCGACCTTCCACGGCCACAGTGTGCCCACTGATAAGTTCAGCCAGGACACATCCGATTGCCCACACGTCACTGGATGGAACCATATTTGTGTCGCCTACAAGGAGTTCTGCGGGCACGATACCATCTTGTTGCTATAGTCTGTGTAGTCATCACCAGGACACGCGTCAAGAGGGGAGAGAGGGGAGAGAGAGCAAGGAAAATTGATGCGTATAAGAATGTTCGGGCATCTTAATTACACCCAAACTTCCTTTGAAGGAAGAATAGCTTAAGGTGACAAAAAAAAAACCACCGTTTTACGGGACGACCGACCCTGATTTTCAGTATTGCAGATTTTTTTTTTTTAATTTTTTAGTATTTCAAAAAATCATGTAAAATCAGGCCTGTTTTTAGTCCAAATATCAATTTTAGGCTAATTTTTAAAGAAAATTTGTAAAAAAATTTCATTTTTTTATCATGATTTTGGGGCTTTAAGCCAAATTTGACCTACCAAAAAGAAAAAAAAAAATTTGCTCGACCGACCCTACTTGAAAGGTCCATCCTCCGTAAAACAGGTTGCTTTTTTTGTCTCCTGATGTAAAATTTGTAAACAATCCTTTCTCTCACTGGAATAATTATTTTGCATAAAGAACTCATGGGCTGAACCATGCTTAAGTCGTATGAACCATTAAACCCAATTAGGTCAAGTAGCAAATGATTACAGCAACTAACATGCTGCACTGGAAACAAAATACAGATATCAGCGCCAGCAAAAGCAGGAAAATTTAGGAGTGTCGGGCACATATTCACAATCTTATGGGGTTTTTCATCAATTTTAGGGAGCTGCAGAGGGGTTAAAAAATTTAGGGGGACACACGACTTTAAATTATTTTTTGACGTCGAAAAAAATCAACATTTTAAGGGTTTCAAAGCTGCTATCTATTGGTCATCTATCCCTTTACAAGCCTTTCCTTTTTTTGAGGGTTCCATTACATTCACTAAAGATGAAAGTTTGTCTTAAATAAGTATGTCTCTAACTGAATGATTTCATGATAATAAATGAAAACAATGGGACTGTTATTGATTTCAGCTTGCCATGGTTACGTATGGCGGCCAACTGTTACATGTACATCTATACTTGATACTACCCAAAAGACATACATGGATCGAAATCTAAACCACTAAATTGATACCAGCTAATGCCAGTATATTCCAGCAGCATGAAGCATACTTCATGTTGAATTGACATACCTAAGATACCTACTGTTACCATAATTACAAGTAGAATTTCAACAGCCTCTGCAAGTTTGTAGCCAAACAAATGACCAAGCTTGACACTAACAGCCAGCCCATGCGGCCAATACGTGACAGCGAGATAGAAAAACAAAATCGGGTAGACGTCTTCACATTTGTCATTGGAAGCAGGAATTGAGCCTTCTATTTTGTCATCAAATAGAGATCACGGGACGGTCATGATCTCAAATAACCAGTCATACATGAAGATAGATTATTAAAGTATGAATTTCTACAGTTGATTTTTGAATGGGACTCTGATTATGAGTGCGGGCCAATTTTTGGATAAATTTTAAGAAGTGGTGACGTCACGGCATTCTTTGACATATATTTTTTGCCCCGGGCGAACCACACTCAGATATATACGCGCTACGCATCCCCTTTACTAAACACGTGGAAAAAGGATAGCATTTCGGCCATCGGACGTCGTTTTGGAAGGGGTAAATTTGCACGCGTTTTGACATTCATGGGGATTTGGAACAAAGCTTATGCATTTTGGCCTAGATAATGGTTATGGACCTAATTTAACATTCCCCGACATTGATATGACCTCGAAAACCCAGAGCGTTCTGGACTTTCCGCCTCATAATGATTGTTATATCCTACACCACAATACTTGGGACTTGGATTATATCGGCCCTTTACGCGTGACTTAGATAAAAAGCTATGTCGAGATTATTTCAGCTTCGATAGTGAGGGGGAGGACAGGCCATCATAACAGCAACAGCGAATTCTAAAAATAATAAAAGATAAAGAGGCCTACAGATTATCGGTGTGAATATAATTTACCACTTCTCAAACCTACTGCCAAAAATGATGCCTACCAAACCTATACCCTTTGAACATAGGGGCGCCATTGGCTACAGAGCTACGCGCTCTGTAGCCAGGCACCACATACGCTCTAAGCCCAAACCACCGTACTCACCACACAACCAAAACTAACCATTGCACATCTGGATTGAAATCCAAGTTAATAAGAAAAAATGTATAGTTCCACCCATAAATATGGTCTGAAACCTTCTGGTCAAAAAGTTTGGGGGAAAAGGTAAAAGTGTTGGGGGAAAAGGGTAAACCACAATAGGTCAGGTCTAAGTTAAAATTAAACTAGAATTTCGCGGTTGTCTGCTTATATTCTTTGAATATAAGCTGTGGGCCGCCTCCATGACCTTTGACCTTGGCATAGGACCTTGGACCTCATAACACATGAGGGATCCCATGGTGAACATATGACAAAAAAATTCACAAATTTTTAGTGACACATCCACACACAAACACAAAACAGAGTGCTAAGTGGTCCTCCCCAGCTATAGCTGGCGGCCACAAAAATAGTAAAGCTGGAACTTCTGGGCCATATTTTGTGTTAGAAGTTATTTTTTTAAGTGCAAATCAACAGGATATCGGCTGATATCAAGATTCAAAAAAGTCGATTTTTTTACAGCAGTAATTAATTTTTAACCCAATAAATATTCGATAGAAGCCGAGGTTCGGAGGGGATTAAGAGTCATTGTTGTCTTCATACTCCCGTAGTGAAAAACCTGTGGTCAACCTATAGCTGTTCTTGCTGAATGGGATGCAGAGGTCTAGAGGTCCAAGAGTAATTCATATTTAAGTGAGAAATTGATGTTTAAATTAGGCCATGTTGTATACCAAATAAATGGCATTTATTTGGTGTGGTGCAACCTAATCCATTTTGCCCATACTGACTGAGAATGCCAAACGAACACTGCATTAAATGATAGCCACATTCAGTGTCAGCCAAAATGAACAGAAGTGAAAGTCTAAAAATGGCAGTATCTGAACATTACCTTACATTGGTGGACATAATAGAGACCGATTTTTACAACAAAAGAACTTTTCTAGGGCCACCATTTGTGTAGAAACATAATCTTACAACCACTTCCAAAATGGTGCCAGTGCAGCTACAGGCAAGTCCCCATGAAAAAGCCATTTTGTTTGTTTTTAAAATTCTTGTGGGTTAAAAAATTGTTCTGCAAAGGCTCAAAAGCATCCAATTAGGAGTTGGGAGGTTTTATAAACTAAAATACTAACCAAATGACTTTGTTAAACACATTGTAAACAGTTATTATTCAACGCTTGAGGTTGTTTCAGCTAAAATAAGTCCCACAAATGACTCATTTCATATCAGCCAAAATTCTAACCTACAGATAATTTTACAAATTAAAACATTTCAAAGATCAAAAATTTGATTACTTGTTATCCCCATAGAGCTAAATGCTGTCAACTCATCTTGGTAATTCCAAAATGGCTTTTATATATTTCTACTATAAATTTGGAACACATTTTAGTCACTGATGCACATATAGATTGCTCATAAACAAGCAAACACGTCATGAAATTAGCAAAGCTAAAACTGCAATTTAACAAAACTGCAAACCTGCCCATATAGCATGTACATTAATTAAACTGGTTGTGAGCAATATCCACACACAATTCAATTCCAAGCTGAATTCTAGATTTATTGCCACCACTTGACTAGCTAAAGCAATTTTTGCTCACACCAGGTGACCCTTTCTAATTAAATTCAACAGCCTTAATTGAGAGCAATTTCGATTGTAATTGCACTATGCAGGGACTATGCACTGGATGCATATTACATGCATGCATAACACTCAATTTTATTAACTGAGCTATAATGGAATCAACTTTTTTTGGAGGGGGTTGCTGTTGCTGTTTGTATTATTGTCTGTGTGCTTGTTTAGCAGTTTATATAATAAATCTTGCTAGTAAATTGTGCAAATCTTGCAACTAGGGCTGCCCTTTGGGCAATTGGTACTGTTAAAAACATGAGTAGAACACACGCTGTTTGTCATTGACCAGAATATTTGATAGGCCATCTAAAATATCATTAACAACCCAATCGTGTGGAGATCTTTCCATAGCAGGATTTGTAAATAAACATTCAACACCTTTCTAACCAAAATGATCTACTGTAGAACCCCCAGCATTAAGATTAAACATTACAGGAAACTATGTACTACCTATGATATAACCTCCAACAGGAAGATTCACTCTGAATAGATTCCCAATAAAAAGCTGTATGTGTAGCTTAACAACTGATACTAATTTGATTCAATTTTGTGAGAATACGGTGCATCATCATCTCAAATGACGTCAAACCCATGACCGAATAAATTCAGCTGGTACCATGGCCATCAATAAAGGCCAAAGTTATTTGTACACATTGATTTTTGGGTTAATAACCTGAATTAGCTACCAATTTCATTACAGAATAATTTCTTTGATAATGAAAATCATATGATAATTTTATACTTTAAAATCATTTTGCATTTGCAGTGGAGTATCAATGTACAGGTGCAACAATTCATGAAATATTTTCTGCACACATACAACAAAAAAATATTTGTAAGATATCAAGATACAGGTGTGACCTCCCGGCCAGGCGCTTTGCTTGAGCAAGGCCACAGCTCAAGCTTAAAAAGCCATGGGTATTCCATGCACAGCACACAAAACACTAGTACAAAAATCAGGCGGAATGAAATGAATAGCATAGTAAACATGAGAGTAAAATATGAAGGACATCATGGGAGATTGCCACAGAGTACTGGGTGACCAGCTGTGAACATGAGATATTTTTGTGGAACTTAAAAGCATTTTTTCCCTTTTGTAATTTTGTTTGGAGTCCAATAAACTATGATGCTGCAGTTAACCATGATATTTGTTGAGGTTGGGTTGTATCTCAGCTGCCAAGATACAACTAATACCAGAGCCGTGCATGGCATTCCGCTTATCAATGTTCTGATGCAATGAAGAATTCCGATTGAAACAATAATAATATTCAAGTTTTGTTACTTTAAGTTCATTATATTCTTTCCTTTGAATCATATCCACATTTTAAAGGTTCAAATTAGTACCAAAATTTGGCCAAATGTGCCTTATTTTGTCAGGTTCTATGTGGGTGGAGTTTCACCATTTATGTTGATTTGCAAGTGAAACATAAGTAATATCTTACATGAAAGAAAAGCTTTCAAATCATAGTTGTTTAAAAAAAAAAAAATAAACGAATGAAAAATTAAACAGCGTTTACAAACCCGTGTGTCTCTGCAATTGCAGTCATTGGGGGATTTGCGAATAGAACAAGGTTCAAATGAGGTCACCAAAACAGGGCCCAATGGACCAATGTATGCAAACATCGTGAAAATTGAGACATGTGAAAACACCAAGCAATTGATAAATCTGACCATTATTTGGCCATGACCAAAAACTCTAAATGACCCTGTTGGGGGGACCTCACTTGTGAACTCTAACCACTACCCAAGGTCCATTACATAATTTCACTGCCATGAAAATGTGTGCATGTATGTTGAAACCGTGGGCAATTATGTTTAGGGTTAACATATTTACCACAGAAAGAAACACACAGACAGACAACTACCAATCCCTATGTGCCACTTGCAGACGACACAAAAAGCAAGTCACGTAGTGTCCTTTGTCATATTAGATGATAGAACGCAAGGGCACTCACAAAGATGTATTTCAACTTGACAGATGGCAACTCAGGAACAAAAACATTGTTTATACCTGCAGTTGATCTAAGAGTTATTGATTCTTTAAGATAAAATGACAAGGGAAAATACAAATATTACACTGCAAACAGCGCACAACCCAAAAGATCCATTAGCCTAACAATTTTAATCAATTGGGCAAGAAGCCGACCTCATCCCTTCATGAATAGAACAGTATCCCCCCCTTCAATCCCCCTTGGGTATTTTTAAAGATTTTTAAATGTACTTTGCCTATGAACATTCTCAAATTCTTCAAAGAGGAACACAAGTCACAGTAAGATTAAAAACAGACTGGCAATATGAAGAAATTGTTTGGGCAAGAAAGGAAGGCTGGCCTGCAACATTTGAATAACTGACCAAGGTTGCTTTCACACCTAGGGGGGGGGGGTCAGATTTGAGTCGTTGGTCGGATGTGCAGCTGAGTCGTCACAACCCTATACGGTGTTTCCATAAGGTGACACCTTTTCTGACATACTTTTCTTACACCCTATGAATTCGGAAACCTTAACAGAATCGTTTAAATGATGATGCTAGTACCACAGATATCACCCATTTTGTTGCAAACAGATTTTAACTCCAAAACTAACCATACTGTACCAGCCAATTTACCACTCGACCTTAGATTAACGTGACCGTGGTATATGACCTTTTGACCTCATTAACAATGAGTTTTCCATGTTCTACATTAGAATCCAAGTTGGTTCACCAATTAAAACAAACTTCCCAATAAGGTGACACTCAGGGAAAATTAAAACATAAAATACACAGAATTTGGGACTACATGAAGACGACAACAAAAAAACCTAGAATTTTGGGGTTCTCAGCTTTTGCACTCACTATATTCAAAGAATATAAGCTGTGGCTGAGGGATCCCAGGTTGCAACTATGACTAGAGTTTGGTTCCACTAAGTGAACTTCAACTTTTCAATAGGGCTATCTATGCGGACGTCACCGGTTAGTTATAGGGCGGCCATTTTGAGGTGGATTGCAGAGGTCGCCGTGTAAATTGGTGTAAAATTCGCCATATTTAAACCGAAACGATAGCGGAGGATCATGGTAGCGCATTAGGAAAAAAACATGAACATTTAGATGCCTATATTTTTTCGTTTCACTGCCATGCTAGAAAACCATAAAAGAAATCGATCTCATAAAGGGTCCCAAACGCAAATGGCCTCGTAGAAACACACATTGTTTTCACCTCCCATGAACCAGGGCTGCGATGAACTACGATTCGGATTTATTAGAAAGTACGCGCCGTGTGTGTGTCGCGGAGTGATAATGCGTAACGAGGGCCGATGATAAGGATAGCACAGGCACAGTGACCCGGTGGAGTAGACAGCCCCTATTGGGTCATTAAAACACTTGCACATTTAGAGACACATAACACAGACACATGCACACAGATTGCTAAGTGCGTCCTGCCAGCTATTGCTGGCGGCCCACAAAAACATTCAGATAGATCAACACTCCCCATTGCAATTGCCGGACACTAGAAGTGAATGTGCTAAACTCAAGAATGATGAGCCTTAAGAGCGTGTTACGATACAGAACAAAGGCGGTTCTCGAACCACAAAGGCCCCCGCCCGTCGACCGGATAGTAAATGGAGGGAAATAATTTTAAGATCACAGGGATAATTGTGATGGAAATAATTGGTTCTCAACCACTGAGGCTGCTGCGCCCTAGCAGTTGCATTTGACGTTATCATTGTTGTGCTACATTGACCTACAACTATTTGTATTATTTGACCTAAGATGACCCTACTTGACCTTGACATGACCCTCAAAATTTTCGGCAATGATGCTTACTACGCCCTCAGTTTTCAGACCATACTACATGGTGCATGGGTTGACCATTGATGACCCCACATGACCTTGAAATGACCTGCAAATTTTTGGCACTGAATGTTGACCACACCCACCAAGTTTCATCATCTACCACATCTATAGTGATTTGACCTTGGATGACCCCACATGACCTTGAAATGACCTGCAAATTTTTGGCACTGAATGCTGACCACACCCACCAAGTTCATCATCCTAACTCCACCTACTTAGTTTTTGACCTTGAATGACCCCACATGACCTTGAAATGACCTTCAAATTTTTTGGCAGCGAATGCTGACCACACCCACCAAGTTTCATCATCCTACCACATTTGACAAGGGTTATAGCATGTTATCCCATTTGACCTTGAATGACCCCACATGACCTTGAAATGACCTGCAAATTTTTGGCACTGAATGTTGACCACACCCACCAAGTTTCATCATCCTACCACAATTGACAAGGGCTATAGCAATTTATTCCATTTGACCTTGAATGACCCCACATGACCTTGAAATGACCTTCAAATTTTTCGGCACTGAATGTTGACCACACCCACCAAGTTTCATCATCCTGCCACATTGCCAGGCTTATAGGCATTTAATTAATCCCATTTTTTGACCAAATTTGACCCATTTTGGACCATATTTGATCACCTTTAACCCATGCCACATGACCCATCTCCGAACTCATCCGCCGCCTACTTGCGCAACATCTATGGTGCGAAGATGTACACCCATACTTGCTTAGATAAAAAGATATCGTGTTTACAAGGTTTGTAGCAAGTTTAGGCCTATTTTGACCATATTTGACCTTGACCCATGACACATGACCCACTTCAGATCCAGGCCAACGCGTACTTGAGATACATCTATGTTGCGAAGATGGACAACCACGCTTGCTTTAGATCCAAAGATATCGCGTGGGGACACACACACACACACACACACACGCACGGACGAAGAGCATTTCTATAGTCCCCCTTCGCCCAAAAAGTTGGCGGGGGACACTAGAAAGCATATATACACAGCCAACCTGAAATCTCAATTGCTGATCAGGGAGATGCTGTATCTACTGTGTAAGTGTAAGTACTGCTGGAGGGGAAAGGAGTTATTTTGAGAACCTTTCTGAACTACCACCTGCATCATGATCGCACTAATTAGCAGACTTGATAAATTCCCCTGTGGTATTTTCATTTCACAGTATCAACTACTATGCAGACTAATCAGATTGGTTTCTAAGACAACCAATACATCCCTTCCTCACTAGCAAATTGTGGAATATAAATGGGTTCCAATTTACAAAATTATGGCATCAGCTAAGCTAGTTAACTGAAATATGTGAATGGTTTCTACTTTGCATAAGGGCATTTAAAGGTGGTGAAAATATATACAAACTAGGGTTGTGGACCAAATCTTAATTCATCAATTAGTAGTGACTTGATTTTCATAACTGTCAAATGGTATAAAAACAAACAAACTTTTAATTGGTTTGAAAGGAAGTCGTACATTGGAAACAACCAAAACTGCAATTAAAAAATAATTATTTTTACCCAGTTAGACCCCTACATAACCTTTAACTTCAACATCCTTAAGGTCATCTCCTCCCTCCTACCCACTGATCATTACCAAGTTTGGTATGAATTTTGACACTTTTAAATGGGCATCTTTAGGAAACCAATTTGCAAATCTTTAACCAATTAATTATCTGTTTAGACCCAATTTTACCCCTTCATGACCGCTGACCACAACCTCCTCAACTCTTTGGCTACTGCGTGATGTTGGCATTGGCTTAAAACTAAGGTACAGTATATACAGAAAGCCGCTGACAGCGGGTTCTTTATGGCACTGTAAACAAATACGGGATACCCAAGACGTGTCCCTTATTTTCATCTTATTTTGATCTGGAAGACCCAACCCTAATGCGAGCCGCTGACAATGGCTTTCAGAACAAACTGGGTAGTTTAGTAGGTTATTTTCAAATTTCAGCTTTGCTTTTCTTGAGACATTTAAAGTTGGCGGCCTCCGCATAGAAACACATGGCAACAAGACGACAAAATATAACTGCACAGTAGGACAATGATACTGCCGATGACTTAGATAATTACCCTGATAGCAAAGAAATCAGTAAATGATATGGATATTGATACTAGTGGTGGTAATAACGATGATAATCATTGGAATACTGTTTTTCCTAGATTTCCCAGGATTTATTCTGTAGGACAAAAAATTCCGGAGCCAAAGAGTTAAGGTCATCCATTTCTTTCTACCTACCGATCATTGTTACCTTGTTTGGTTTGAATTGAACAAAACTGTGGTTAACTTCAACAAATTGCAAAACTATACCAAAATATAACTCTATTACCAATTTGACCATAAGTGACCTTTGACTTCAACCTCAAGGTTGCCATCCATTAATCATTTTTAACAATTTTTATTTGAAATGAATTTTTATTTTTCAAATATAACATAATATGCACACATAAATATACACATACAAATTAACATACAGAAATAGTGACATGATCAGGGGAAAGACAAATTTGAAATATAATTCAGATGCCAAAAATTTTCTCTTTATCAATGTAAGTTTTGGTGCAAAATGTTCAAGAAATGTTAGGGTCTTACTGACTACCAGCTCTTTTAAAGAATGTTTTACCTAATTTATGAGTCCCATTCTAATCTACTAGTAATGTATTTTATCAAAATTTTCTGAAAAGGCAATTTTTCAGACTTGTTGGGAAGGTAAGTTGAAAATGTTTTTCTAAAGCTTTTATCATACAGAAAACAAATTGGTTATAAAAATTAAAAAAATACAGCGACGAGTGTTCACCAAACATATGTGTCACCTGTCATCGCAGTTTGTGAATTGAGGCAAGGGTCCCATGAGGTCACCAAGGTCAAATGAGGTCACTAAGGTCACATGTAGGACACTATCCAAGAGCACTGTATCCAAGTGTCATGAAATGTGCACAAGTATGTGGAAACAGTGCTGTTTAGGGTTATAAAACATTAGGGCCAACATTTTTACCACAGACAGATACACAGACTACCAAAACAATCCCTATGTGCCACTTGCATTGCAAGAAGACACAAATATGTAATCTGTCTCTATTGCCTTCCAACTCAAACAATTGCTAATAATTGCTTTTAGGGAAGCTGTGCAACAGATTCCAGAACTAAAGCAGTAAATATGGTTTTTAAAAAAGCTAATAGGGAAACAATGTGATGAAGCAATTAACCTTAATGCATTTCAACTGGCGCCACACATGGTCAAGTAATTTTTCAAAAGTGGACAATTCTGAGCGGTTTCTACCTTGGTAATGCTTTCCGATTGACTTATGCGTGTATGGTTGAGGAGTTAACAAGAGCGGTCACCGCCCGGGTGGATTCGTGGCACCGGTGGTTTGGTGGGTGTGGGACTGGTGGTACTTTGCGCCGTTGGGAAATCTTGGGAAATGTTGTCAAATATATGATATGTAGCACTCAAGGGCCCAATTTGTATTGAATAAAAATGCAAGTAAAAAAAAATATGTCGCGGTCAGTGGACCGTAGTTAGTGTCGTCTACCATGCGGTTTGTGAATGGGGTCGAAGGTGACATGAGGTCACCAAAGTGTACATGAGGTCACCAAGTCACGTTTTCTGCCTGGGGTCAACTGAGGTCACAAAGATCAAATAGGGTCACAAAGGTGACATGAGGTCACCCCAACGTGCTCCTGGAACGCACCAACCTTGCCCCCTCCTGGACACACCGCCCATCCATGTGCACCTTACCCTGACCCCTCCCCGACACACTTATTTGTGAATGGGACACCAAAGGTCGTGTGAGGTCACCAAAGTCATGAGGTCACCAGGGTAAAAATTGAGGGTCACCAAGGTCACGGGAGGTAACATGAGGTCCACCAAGTAGGTAACAGGGGGTCACCAAGGTCAAATGGGGGTCACCAAGGTCACTTGGTTCACCAAGGTCACACCACACTGATAAAAAACAACGCACACACAACCCCGAACAATCCCCATACAGCCACCAGCACCATGAGCACCACCCCATCCCCGCAACCCCACAAACAGATCCCACAACGACATTGACCGAACCCACCCCCACCAATACCCCCCACCCGACCAACAACCTAACCCGGGCCCCCAAAACCACCACCCTAAACCCCAGCCATAGGATCACACACAAGATGTATGGATGTTATAGTAGTTGTTCATGCTATCAGAAGGAATTTTTGGAATCCGATGTGAACGTTTTTTGAAAAGGGGCCGGGGGGGGGATACGGCAATTATGGCATTAATAGCTCATTTGCATACCTAAAATAAATGTGTCTACCAGCCGGCCAAGCCCGACCCCGTTTGTAGGAATCGTGGACGACGTTCCCGAATACAAAATAGGAAAAAGAGGCTGATCAACTAGACTACGCATAAATTGAATCAGACGAATACATTCACGCTGGGAAGGACAATCCCTCAAGGCCTTACAAAGGTTGGCTTAAAATTTTGAGGTAAAGCATACGTCAAATCTTGTAAGTACCAGGTCAACGGGATTTCACTACCATCCTGACTCGAGGAAGGTAAAAGCGCTATCGGGTTGTTAATACACACTCCAATGCACAACACCTAACACGCCAGTATCATTATTCGTCCAAATCCAAGACACACAATAGGTCATTATAGGTTATTGTCCAGGGACAATAAGCCCTTTCCGAGTTCAGAAAACCGCATGCAGAGAGAAGACTTCTTAGGAATAACTGAATTTGAGCAAAGATACAAAACGGAGACATATACCAGCAATTTCTATAATTCCTGTGCAAGTTCTAGATGATCTTAACCATCACAGTCACATGGGTAGTAATGACTGACTCCCAAAATATCACTTCTCATAAGACCAGGAAGGCTTCACCATGTACCAGCGAGCCCTAGTTCTATTGCTATCACATGGCAGCTGTGCATTTGCAGAACATATCTAACCGTGAAGGGGAAGCCATCAAGTTATACAGGGAGCGCCGCACACCGGAAGTGGATTATACTTTACCAGCCCAAAAAGTCGGCGTTGCGTATACAAATTGATACTACCAAATAGGCAGGAATTATTTGGGTTTGTATATCGTTCGCGCGTAAAACCAGTGACTCCAGCATCGACAGAACGCGCGCGACAAGCAAAAATATATCACAAGTTTTTGACACCTACATTATCCCATATTACTCACAATGTTATGGGCCAGCTATGTGGTGGAATCAAAGTATTTAGTAGAATTGCTAAAGGGCTTATATAATCCCACACAAGGGTAAGGCCGAAAATATAAGGTGCAGATCCGTTCAACTAAAGAGTTACTAACCACTTCCATAGCAAATTAGGATTAAGGCAATCTCCCAGGTCATGTTTCACTGTCATATTGCTTCTTGGGATTATACAGATAAAAGTGTCAAAATGCCATTTTCTTAGCCTGCAGGAAAAATACTACTTATACTAACATACTGCATCATCAGTTGATGTGCTTTTCCCCAGGATTAGTTCAGGAACTTACTCCTCAAATTATAAGCAGTTCCGACAGGTTCTTAAAATTTGATTTAGATGGTTAAGGAAAGCACCACATGAAATGGGGGGCGAAGCTAAGGTTCAGGTTGTTGTTGCAAATTTTAAAGTGCATGAAATATTGGCTAACAGAGTGATCAACTTCACTGAAGCATCCAAGATGCCTCCTCAAAGAAACCCTATGGGGGCAGCATTTGTTCACTTTTGTCGGGTCGCCTTAGCGACCGACTATAGAAACCCTGCTCTCAAAATTGCGAAGAGTCCGAATTTCTATATCTGAAGGTCATTTCATTCATGTTTTTCTTTATGAAAATGATCTACGTACTAAGTAATTTTTGAGTTTTAGTTAGGTGTGTAAATCGTGGCAATTTCGGACAAGAATACATCATTGCAGGTTTAACATGCCTTTAAAAAGCCAATCTTTTGATTTTAGTCTCTGCCAATACTGGCTGGGAAATGGGAGTTGCTTTAAAACGTTGCAAATATATAAGGGGTGAGTAACGAATAGGGAGTTAAAGTAGAAAATTATCAGCCACGTAGAGTTACACTACGGTGAGCAAGAGATACATATGACAAGGTTAAAGAAGGCAAAAAATTGGAAGGGATATTATTTAAGACAAAATTTAGGTAACATCTTATTTTGGAAATGAACAGGATGTGTAAACCTACATTATTTCAATCTTATAACTTGGGGATTCCTTACAATACACTACAAACGGATTTGATATAGCGCCTTCTCAAAACAAGACAAAGTCGCTTTACAAGAATAGAGAGTAATTTTACTATTTGCCTAAAACATCAGTCATACAAAACGTATTGTAAAAGTACCCATGAGAAGTGCTTAACATCAAACTATAAAACCAAAAATAACACAAGCTTGGCACCAATTAATATCCTGTGAGGCCATAACCAAAAACTAATTTAAGCACACTATCACAATTTTGCGCCCAATTGGGTTTTTTCTAGTTTCTTTATTTGAAATGACTGGAGAGATTTACGTTAAAATCAAATTAAAATCTTTTAAAACTTGGGGATGCAGTTTTTACATATTTTGCGCCCAATTGGGCGCATTTTCTATTTCTTTATTTGAAATGACAGGAGGTGTACCTATGTTAAATTAATAGCTTTATAACTTGGGGAATTCAGTTTTAACACATTTTGCGCCCAATTGGGCGTTTTTTCTATCTTCGTTATTAGAAATGACAGGAGAGTTTTATGTACATCAAATTAAAGCTCGTAACTTAGGGATGCAGTTTTTACATATTTTGCACCCAATTGGGTGCCTTTTCTATTTCCTTTATTTGAAATGACATGAAGGTGTAACCTACGTTAAATTAAAGCTTATAACTTGGGGATTCAGTTTTAACACATTTTGTGCACAATTGGGCGTTTTTCTATTTTCTTTATTTGAAATGACAGGAGAGTTTTATGTACATCAAATTAAAGCTCGTAACTTAGGGATGCAGTTTTTACATATTTTGCACCCAATTGGGCGCCTTTTCTATTTTCTTTATTTGAAATGACAGGAAGGTGCAACCTACGTTAAATTAAAGCTTACAACTATTTGAGGTCAAAGGTCAAATACCAAGGTCAAAGGTCAATGGGAAATCAAGTTGTAAACAAGGTGATTGGTTCTAATGCAATCTTATACTCATGTATCAAACTTTAAATCAGTTATATTTCTTTTTATACATGTTTTTGTAATTAAAGTGCAACTTCAAAATAGAAAACCATCTACTCCTCTTAAATGCTTTTTAATGTTGTTCTTATTTCTTGTAAAATTATGCCTGGCGACCCGACACAGTTTTTTTTAAATACTTGTTATGAATGATGCTGGAACATGGTTCAATTCCTACAGTCTCCGCCGCAGTCCTTTGGCAGTTTTTCCTGTCTTTAGCGTGTGTAATGCATTAACACAGAAATGGGATTCCCATTGGTTAATGGTTAGCATAACACTGATGTGACATTAACAAATCTGAGTCAGTCCGGACGCCATTGTTGATTTTTGCTCTAACTTAGAAGTTTACTTATAGTTTTTTTGCTCAACAGATTCTAATGCTTTAGCCCATCTAGTGAACAATCAAATGCGGGACAGGTGTCTATCAGCATGGAATTTTGCGATCTGTAGCGGAAAACAAAAGGCCGCCCAAAGTAAAGTACCAATTTTTAAATATGAAAAACTTATCAACTTTTTTTAAATGATCTATTGTCCTACCAAATATGTGTTATGCCAAGATCTATTACAAAAAGTAGTTTTTAGTAGACCTGGAGGTTTGTTAAATTTAATATTTGCTTGTTATTTTACATTCAATTGTTATTCAGATGGCTTTACTCTAAATGCACACAAACCACAAGGGGACAATGTTAAAACCACGTTTAACAAGGGGAACATGTGAATTAAAGGTGCTCAAAAGTACGGAGAGATTCATTACATTTGGAAGGCGGATCGGATTGGTAATAATAATAACAATCTTGATATAGCGTCAGGAAGGGATCGGCCAATTACCTTTTGCTCCAATAAATCTCACACAGCAGTATGGTATTGCTGAGTGTGAGTTGAATCCGACCACCCTCGTTTAGCGGGGACAAACCCGGATTTAAAAACTTTAGTTTAACTTAACTGCACGCGGCCTCTATGCGCTTAAAAAACACAGCAAAGTAAAGTCTTGATCTCGTGCGACAGGCCACCTTCATTATTCACAGCCATGTGTTATGGACAAACAAAGGCAACCACACTGACAGAGGCTAGAACAATGTATGGGACAACTAGACTGACAGGCAAGGACCAACATAGTCCTGATGATCATGGGCTAGATAGTCGTTAACTTTGATAGTTGTCTTATTGTTGGGGGGGGGGAATATCCAGTATGACGAGTTGCTGTGAAGAAAAAAAGCTCTTTAGAAAAGCAAAACGTCAAGGTGACATTTTACCAAAAATATTACAAAACACGAGATATCACAAAGAATTCTAGACAGTCACCAAGGTCAGCATCTCACAGACTGTGAATACGCAGATGATCTAGCTCGTACAACCGATCTGTGATATGTGGTGCACCAGATCTACTAACATCACTTGAGAATGCTTGCATCTAAATGTCTACATTTGAATGCCAAGAAGACAGTATGACCATCAACGAGGAAGATAATCATAAACCTATTACAATACAGACAGTACCCAACTCAAAGAGGTGAGATACTTCAAGTACTAGGTCATAGGTTGTGTTAAGACAAATACTGCCTGTCACGCAACGGATAAGCTGTGGAATGCCAGAAATACACCATCTATGGTAATCTGGTATCTCTAATGACAACAGATGAGGTTTTAGAGCTGTGCAGAGAGTATCCTGTTGTATGGATTTGAGATCTGGACCATTAAGAAAGAGCTACAGGATAAACTGGATGGAACCGACACCAGGCTTCTTGCTGGATTTAATTGTATATGACTATGCTTACACTAGAATTCCGCTCTCCCCGTGGTTCATTTGGACTTGGGCAAAGGACCACGAGAGAGAATATCCGTCCTTCGGAGGGGGGGGGAAACAAAAAAAAAAAAAAAAAAGTTAAGCGTCTTGGTCCCATGTACAGAGAGAGTCATACCTGTACATGTATATCACAGTCAGTTTTGAGGAAGAGTAGGGTGGTTACCCCTGATTGTCCCAAGCCGTTTCTGGTCAGTTTCGAGGATACCCCTAGTAGAGTAGTTAACCACCGTTGGGTATACCTCTGAGTCTTGGTCCTCTAAATTGTAATAATAAATAAAAAGAAAGTAGGGCACTCAATGAGAATGTGAATCACAGTCTGTGATGGAGAAGAACAATGGCAGGATGGAGATGGTCGCAGCCCCCATCGTTGAATTATTGCTGTTCAAACGACCGACTCCTGTGCGAATCCTGTTCAATGGGGACCCGTTCCTTACGAGAAAAATTGCTACCAGGTGGGAGTCATAGGTGTGATAGTGAATTGGTCTGAGAGTATTAGCCAGGCAGTGTTCCATGTCTGTAAGATTGGATGGATGGGGAGATAGAATGGGGAGCACAGCGTTAGCAGCGTGTGTGTTGACAAGAAGGGTCGATGATGAGCGCAGTCTCTGTTGCCGAGATGGTGTGATGGCTTTGAACAGAGTGTTAGGCGCAGGTGTTGTTTTCCACACAGAGCGGTAAGTACCAGTTCATGTGTGATTTTCTCTCCGAAGCGGCAGGTGCAATGCCTGAGAGCAGGCACTGATAGCAACTCAGCTGGAGTGGACGAAGGAGCCAGCATGGCTTTCTCATAAACACTCGTTGAGTACTTAGGTCCAGTTCTGTGTGTGCAAGCATCTGCACATGATGGGCGCAATTATTCAGCAGCACTGTAGACCCGAGCCAGGGCGGTTGTGTGCGTAG
Source organism: Ophioderma brevispina (assembly GCA_023653785.1). NCBI lineage: Eukaryota > Metazoa > Echinodermata > Ophiuroidea > Amphilepidida > Ophiodermatidae > Ophioderma > Ophioderma brevispina. The sequence continues at coordinate 18,506 of JAMKCH010013496.1, read as the reverse complement.
AGTGGATGGCTAGCACCCCATGAAGATCCTAGAAAGGTGGCTCAGCAGTTGATCCTGAAGATACCTTTGCACATAAAGGACTCGAGATGCTGTCGAGAAGTAAGCGCCGATCAAGCGTCATGCCAGATAAGTTCGGTAGGATGTTTGCAGACGCGCTCCATTGATGCTGCCGATGAACCTCTTTTGTGTTGAGATGAAAGAAAGGCAGTAGCGGTGGCCTTGGCGTCAATCAGCTGGAGTCGCCAGGTCTTGTGATATGCTTGCAAGTAGGGCCATTATTCTGCAAGCTTCTGCAGAGTAAGTGTACTTTCTACTTAAGTCTAGCTTCTGTCCGAGTGAAGAAGGGCAAGATCGTCGGCGACAGCCATATTGTCTGGATGTTGTATGAGGTAGAGGTAGATAGCGGATATATACAAATTGAACAGCAAGGAGCCAGTACTGATGCCTTGTGGGACTCCGTTCCCAGGGGGGGGACGCAGTCGACTTCTCTGCCCATCACTGGTCTTAAGGACAAAACTACGTTTGCAACCATGTTGCATATGAATTGTACAAGGGTGAACGATCCGGGAGGGATGGATGGGTCTTGAGAAGCTTGAGTGTCAAGCCCTAGGAGTAACCTGATGATCACCCAAAAACAAAGGGAGGTAGCAGTATTTGGTTGTTAGATCTGGTTGTTAGATTAAGAGCACTTCCCATAAAATGCAAAGGCAGTGGTCAGCTCCGTTGATTTTGCAAAGTGGCATTTAAATAGGGATTTAAGGAATTAAGCTAAACATCAACATAAATGAATTAAAAAAAAACCCAAAAGAAATTATAAATTTTTTATGGAGATTACTGGCAATTTTGATGGGAATTGGCTTTTTTTAAAAAATAAACAGGTCAAAAAGATGAAAGGGTCATGGGATATTATAACTCCACTCTAACATGGTTTGGCAATGGTTTATGGACAATTAGATCGAAAAATGAGTAGAAATTGATGGTTTTAAGTAATTTTACAGCGACAATTGATCTGAGCAGTGCCAGGTCAGTTGCCAGTTGGTGACTAGATGATTTCACCAAGTGATTTTGTATAAAACAAGCGGAGGGAGGGGTCCTCATTTTAAAGGATTATACAAAAAAGAAGGAAAAAAAAACCTGGGTCAGGGAAAAGGTATCTGAAAGTGAAAGGCTCATACAAAAAGGAAACCTTGGTAAGAAAACACTTTAAATGAAAGAACACACATCAAAATGAAACAATGGTCAGGGAACGATTTTAATTTAAGGACTAACGGAACCACGAGAACGGGTATACTGATAAAAAACAAAACGTAACAGTAAGTTTTTTTTATTTTCTCCATTTCGTCTGGTCCCTTTATTTTTTGCTTTTCATCCGCCATCCTCTTCACTTTTGGTTTTAGGGCTGCCTCTTATTTTGTGTGTTTTTATGGGCACCCCTTTAATTTAGTGCTATGTCCCTATTGGGCTTGTCCTGGCTATATAGCCAATTGTTATAAATAAAATAAATAAAATAAATAAATATTACACTAAGTTTGCTATTTTGGCAACCTATATTATTTTTGTCTAGTATCTTATATTACAGCCTTTAAAGAAAGAAAATCTAGAAGTATGGCACATGTGCCAATTTTTGAAGTAATTATTTTTTTGTTCACCATCATGACAAAAACTCGGTTAAATTTAAAATGTATGCTTTGGTGGCCTGGCAGCCATGTTTTTGGTCGCCATCTTGAAATATAATTTCTGTGAATAAAATATAACTCATGACAATGCTTGACAACCCTGTTAGGTTTCCATTTCCATCCACTATAACATCTGTTATCTGTTAACATTTGTCGGCTTATACTACAGCATCAACCAACCTTGTTGGTGATATTTCGTAAAAAATGCGGTATTTTTGGCCCCGGGGTATTTTGGCGGCCCATTTTGTTTTTGGGCAACAATCTTGAATGTAACAGATCTTTAAATGCTTGTGTCTTTTATGATCCCATTAATAACCATTGTATAATGTTTTCCTCTGCTTTACTAAGAAACACAACCTTTTGGCAATATTTTTCGCTTAATATGTCATTTTCGCATTTTTTTGTTTTTTTTAACGAATATCTAAAATTGCTCACTGCTGATGGATGCATCAGTTGATTCTTATAATGGTGTGGTCGAACGAATCCAAATCCCAAAAAAACTAACTATAGTAGTATTTTCTAAGTAAACTGGCCGTCATCCGGACTACAAGGTCTGTACTCTCAGCATCAGCACCACAAAAATACAAGACCTGCCTGTTTTTTGCTTTCAAATCATTCCAAACTGCAGATTTTCTCACTTTAAATGGGATACAGAAGAGCCCTGAGCTTTTTTTTTTAATTCATCAAGGGTCCATGTACTTTTTTTAAAGAATTGCACATTCTTATACCACATATTTTATAACAAGATTTTACTTATAGCTCTCCATCTCCATCATTCCATTACTTATTTTTAATCCATGGTGACTGCAGTTGCTAATGCAATATCCAACTTAATATTAGTGAGTTACTGAGAAAAAATTGTGAAATAAGGTATTGAGGAACGATGGTCAAACCCACAGAAGGGTTTATTTAGGAGATTTTCCTTTTAGTGAAAATGAAATCTTCTTTAAATGAATGAATTACTTAGGCACGAATGTATGTGTGAGTAGTGTGGGGATTCAAACACAAAAGATAATTAGGGAATTCAGTTCCCTTCATCCCAGGGCCGAATTGCGGCGAGGAATTAGAGAATCAATCTCGAAAGAGGATCATAAACTAATTGCGTGAAGCAATGTTGATTCTCGTAACCTTTAGAAATTAAACAGTAGTGAATTAGATGATTCTCACAAAATTTGTGTTGGAATCAAGACTGATTCTCGCACTCAGCAACAAAATTCTACCCCGGATCCTATAAACCTGAGTAACACCGAAATGATGACAACCCTGGGGTAAAATAAGGATCAAACGTTCAAATGAGTCATGACTTGTGGGTGTCAGACAAACACGGCTCTCAGAGGCACAAATTTTGTTAAACCACAGTGTGTTACTCTGGAGTGTACATAGCTCAATGACATCCATTTGTCCTAAAATGTATGCTCCGCAGCATCATATAAGAAACCAATTAAAACCAATTTGTTGTGAAACCACACTATCTTTCCCACTACCTTACCAATGTTGGTGGAGTGGTAATGACTTATGGTTGCTCATGACAAGACTCCGATCAATACTGGATACAGGTGAAAAACAGAAAGGGCACGCTTTTTCCCCACCTACTCTCAAGGGTTCAAAATCCACCCAAACCACCCCCACCCCACACCACCCCCCACCCTCCAGATTAAAGGTATGGTTCACTTCAGTTGCAATACTTACTGTATCTGGCAAACCAAAGTCACCAAAGCTTAACTTGACCTGACTTTGTAAGTCAAGATGTTCTCTGGCTTGACATCTATGTGTATACACTGTGGAAGAGAAAGAGGAGGAGGAATGCATGAAGTTAATTAATCTTTATGTTCAAAAGTGGAGATTTTCATTTAGTTATGGCAATTCCATGTCAATATCAATACACGGGTGTCAATACAAATTCATAACTGTATTTTTTCAAAAATCAGTGAACTGGAGGAGGAAACATATAGCACAGGTAGTAGCAGACATTTTACCACATTCTTGTGTATCAAAATCTTTGATTGATTAAATCTTAAGCCAGCCTGAGAGCGGACCCCTGAAATGTGTTCTTAAGTGCCACAAATATGGTGCTGAAGGGGAGGAGGGGTTAGACAAAGGAATTACACAAGGGTCATGATTTTTAAATTGATTCAATCATTGTAAGTGTATAGCGATTATTTGTCAAACTGTAACCATTCCAAACGGGAGTATGATACGACAGGAGTGAGGCTCTGGGTCCGATGGTGGGTGACATCAAGTAGGCTTACAATGTTCCTGCGGGGTGCAGCCCCGAAGGAAAAGCAGGCCTGCCTGATGTCGCTGAGTAGTAGTAATCCAAAGTTGTAAATCGGTTTTGTCCCTGTGAACAAAGGTGGCCGGATTCACCTCACACTCGCAGCAAGAGCCCTTACTCCCTCCTTCCACTTCACCCGATTCAAGTGAATCCTCCATCCTAACCCAAAAACCCTCCTACTCTCCTCCCCACTTGCTTCTTCCAAGTCTTCTTTGGACGTCCTTTCCTAATCAAAACCTCCCACCTTGGAACTCAAAGACCCTTCTTAAGGTAGGATCATCGGGATATATAAAATGGTATTTACAGAAAAATGACCAGAAAATCAAATCCCCAAGTAATCAATTTAGTCCAAACTTGACTTTGGCAAGGATATGAATGCTTTCCTCCACATCTTTTGCGTTCGAGGACAGGCGATTGGTTTTGTTGGTTTTTATTATTTTTTAAAACTTCCCTAATGTTTTTCATTAAATATTTTTTCCCAGCCTAAATGGAAGGTGCTTTTTTAAACTGAAACTCCAGGGATATGTGTATCAACAAAATACCTAAAGTCTCACGTGGCTTTTTAAATCAAGTGTTTAATTTTTTAGAAAAATTATTTTAGGGAAACTAATTTAGAGAAAATTAAAACCACCTGTTAATTTAAAATAGAAAGAAACACTCAATCTGCAAAAATCTACTAGAGAATTTTCTAAATTGATTTCCTTCAAATGACACCTTATTCACACCAAGGAGTTGTAGTTCCTTCTAGGAACAAATTCTGAAAAGTGGAAACATCAGTATTTCTAGAAATAATCGGCCAAAAAAAAAAGTGTTGTTGCGACCACTGTTCGTTGTTTTTGATGACCAACAGAAAATACAAAATTTTATGGATATTGATATTTCTCTAACCATAATAACAAACACCAATCTATAACTCATCAATTACTTGAGAACGAAAGAAATTAAAATGTGTAGTTTTCACCAAAATTGCCCCATTTTGGTACTTTTCTATTACTGCCAAATCAGTGTAACCTGTACAAAGTCTATGGAATTTGAAAATGCATTATGTGACCTATCTCCAAAACACCTTTTTGGAAAAAATTAAAATTTGCCACACATGTTTCTTTCACCAATACCAACATTTCATGAGAATTTCAACAAGATCTGGGCATGAAGCCGTAGCCGATGATCCAACCTTAAAACATGCCCATCATCCTTCCTCAGCACATGCCCATACCAACGTACACTATTCACCAAACGATCCATTGTTTCTTCCAAACCCAACATCTGCATCAACTACAAGTCCTCAGTCTTCATCCTATCCATCAACTTCACACCACATATCGCTCTCATCATTGCTCTCTCTGTCCTCAGAATCCCTATCCCATTTTCGCTCAGACATCATGTCTCACTCCCGTACAGCGTCATTGATCTCACACAGCTCTTATACTGAGAGACCACCGTTTTAAACTAGAGGCTTGAATAATGGCAGTATATATTTGTTTTATATATTTCATTAATAAATTTCCATTCTTTTGTTCTTCAATGATGCAAGGCGATGGTGCTTAGACAACAGCAAGGTTAAGAACCTCAAGTACTATTTATGTCCATAAATAGTACATTTATGTCCATAAATAGTACCTCTTGATGTGTTATGCACATCACAAGCCACTACTTACAAGCTACTATTTACAGCTTGGAGGTACTTTCCAGGGTTGGAGGTACTATTAAGAATAAAGGTATTGTTTTGAGCCTCTGCCGTGTATCTATCGTGTCATATCACACGGGCGACAGCATTATTTGAAGTAGAACAACGAGGTGCAGCCGAGTTGTTTTACGCTAAAATAATGTAGTATAAATACATTTATTCTCATTCTTTAACACTTTATTCAAAATAAGAAGCTATATTAGTAACATATTACTAAACTTATGATAGATTTTATCCAACAAACTACCCCGGCTTTTTAAATGGATCAGTCCGTTGTTACTATGCGCCTTCAATTGGCCCGAACAGTGCGCATGCATAGTGTGTTCAATGCGTACACGCTGTACCACGTGATATCGTCTCATATCACATGGCTAAGAACCAATGGAATTGCATAAACAATTTCAAGTGTTTAAGAATTACGGATGTAAATAGTACCTTGCACATGTCTTCATCAAAATAGTGAAATTATTTCAAAATCATGTGAGAGATGTTTGACCACTGAACAAGCTCAAATTTATTAATGAAACATGTACTCTCTACTGCCTATAGTGTCTTGGAGTGTGTGTAAAGAAATACAAATTTGTGTGCAATATTGTATTTTGACAGTACTATTGATTAATTAGTAATTAGGAATCATCTTATTTGTATACACTGACTTATTATAATGGTGTTTTGCTTTTGTTTGGATTCTTCATAGCAACAAGTCACAGCACACATAACATCAAAGCTTTAATTACAGACTGAATGAGCGACCTAATGAATGACGTTAGGAATGGACGACTGACTGCTCACTTTTTCTACTTATTAAAATTGGAGCATGACGCGACTCCATCCATTCAATAGCCTATCCAATAATTATTACACCTGATGTGCAGCCTTCCAGCACATAACAGAGTAATACAAGTTGATTTGATGCAGCTAGCAAAGCAGCGTGTATAAGCATCGCCTAGCCAACATCTTCAATGTTATGATGAGTTGCTATAATTGAGATGATACCGGCACTAGTTTTGATGCTATAGTTGAGAGCCATTTAGTGGCTGCATACATGTTTGAGAGGTATACAATTATATATTGAGAACTGAAATACTATCCATTTGGCAAAGTATCGCGGGTTTTTTCACATTTATTAAAAAACTGGAATTTGATTATCCTTTGACTCTTCCAAAGATTATGACTGCTTGTTGTGAATTGAATGATATCGCAAGTGTTACTCAAGCTTGCCGATGAAAAATAAAAGACCTGAAAGCCTTAAATGCTTAGCATTAGGCCATAGGGTCAAATCTTGTATTTAAAATAGGACATATTATTCATACAAACAGAAAATAAATTTTGCAGTTTTCGGCTGTTGCACTCGATATATTCAAAGAATGCAAGCTGTAGGCCACCCAGCTTATCTTGCAACTTGACCTCACATTACCTTTGACCTTGGCATGCGAGTTCTGACCTCATCAACAAATGAGGGATCCCATGTTACACCTATGACTCAAGTTTGAACTTTTCCATGGAAGTCAATTGCATATTAGCTCATCTTTTAACTTTACCTCACATGACCTTTGACCTCATCAACATATGAGGGGTCTTATAGTACACCTATGACACAAGTTCAGTTCCAACTGAACTTCAACTTTTCAATTTAGGTCAATTTAAAAAATAAAATTAACCTTTTAGTGACACACACACAACAGATTGCTCAGTGGTCCTGCCAGCTATGCTGGCGGCCCACAAAAAATAGGAAAAAAGGGGGCCAACATGATTCCTCAGTCAACCCTGTGTCAACATTCTTAGTAAGATAACTTCTACCTTGATTAAATTTGGCACCAACCCCATTTTCAAATTGCCATTTAACTGTTGGAAGGAATGACATGTCTTGCTTGACCTCTAATGACCTTTGACCTCATAATCAATCAAATTACAAGACCTCACCAGACAGATATCATTCACAACATGCAAGTCACTGCATTGAAGGAAAAATAAAATAATTTTCTTTTACATGCCTGGACGTGTTAGAGAGACCATTTCATTCAGCCTTCCCTCATGTGACCTTTGACCTATGGACCTTTAAAGGCACTATCAGTGATCCACCCAAAAGAATCAAAATATTTGAATTTTGTAGGAATAGCTTAAAAGTGAAGGATAAGTCTGTAGAATTATCATAAGTTATCTTTTCCAACTTAAAAATCTACAGAAAGGGAAGAAAACAGCAGTGTTCAAAGATTTGATTCTCCATTCAAATATATGTTGTAGTAAGTGTCCGTATGGACAGTAATGACTAAAATATACAGTTCTGTCTTCATTAGGTCGCTTTTGATCTTATAATTTGCAGTGTATGTTAGGATACCTATACTTTTATACTTAAATATTTTTGATGATTTTCTCTTTTAGCAAATCACTGTTAAATAATGCCAATGAAAGGTACTAACATAAGGATTCTTCAAAACAAGTTTTATGCAAATTATAGCCAGAGACCCACTTTAATTTGGGGATATTGACAACAGGCAGATCTGGCTATTACAAACTGGCTCCAAAAAAAAAAGAGGTGAGGTGAGGTGATCGTTACTAGAATTTTAAACAACACATTTATAAAATGAGAATCAGATTTTGATATCAAACCTACTAAAATTTAACATTATTATACTATTTTCATATAAATTTGACCTTAATTACATTAATTTTTATAATTCAACTGTTGTGATAAAAAATGGAAACGCGAACTCGTTTTTTTCCGATCGTAAAATAGGTCCCCTCCGAATGTCCCTTGACACTTAACATCCGCTTAATCATACAACACCCCACCCCCGTCCCCCAAACCCCGCAACCCATCTCATCACCAACACCCGAAAAAACCCCCCAACCCCAACACCAACCCGCAACATCCACCCCCTCAAACACCTTCACAACAAACCTCACAAACCCTGCAACACCCCCCCCTCCCCACACACCACAACTCACCAACACCCCACAACTCCCCACCCCTACCCCCTCCCCAACACTCTGCAACACTCCTGCAACACCCCCAACCCCCTCCCCCACACCCTGCAATACCTAACCCCCTCCCACCCAACAACCCAACCCCCCCCCAACACCCCACCCCTCCTCTATTGTCTAGTGTCTCATGTAGTCGAAGATTTTGCCTATCCGAGTACCGTTTCATCAGAGATAACAGCAATTACTCATCTGTAATTAGCTCATTGCATACCTAAGCCGCTTGCCGCATATATCACATACACATACTTTCCAATTGCAATAAAGATGTGCCCTGATACCTTTCATGCAGCGCGAATTTTTTGAGATATCCATGTAAGATGTCAAAAATTAGCAATTACACTGATTTTTTGCATATTATAGCTCATTCCATACTCAATTTGCCGAAATACTCCCCAACTGTAACTCGCTCGATAACTCTTCAACCCGCTTCTCCTTCCCAAGTTACTCATTATCTGCCTTATGGAACTCGCAGCAACTTGTAACAGGCGTGCATGCAACATTTTCCTAACTTATGCAAATTAGATACTAATTAAGCATATTTTACGCCCCAATATCTAATGAGGCCAGAATCTCACGCCACCCGCTTCTTCCACCAGTTGACTCATTGTTCGCCCTGCAGAACTCCAGATAAATCGTATCCAACGTGGGTTAACATTTATATCACAGACAGACAACCGACGACGGACGAACGGACGCTGCTCATTTTATATTGCCCCATTTCGAACTCATTCGGCGGGGACAAAAATTATCCATGAGGACCCATCCTTTAACTAAAAATTCCCAATCGGATTATGGTCAGATTGATGTCCTATCTGAAGTCAATGGTCCAATGACTTGCATTATTCAGATGTTTTCGTTGTTAGTATTACATCCGTCATGAATCATGTACATCTCCGCAAGGTGAAAAATTTAGCAATCATCTTCTTAATTTGATTTTGAGAAAACGCCCGTATTATAAAATACAATTCGTTTCCTGTTTAACAGTTTTCCCTCATTTCTTCACATATTTCTGTCATTGTCTCCCCTTCAGCCTCAAGCTTTTTTTTTCATTTAGTATCCCACTCAGACATTCCGACAATTGTAGGGATTGCTAGTGGCGCAATGGCCAGGCCAAATGTTCAGTGTTTTAGCCAGTAAAACAAAGGCGGGAAATGGACTGATGGACAAACTTCACAATAATAGCCTCTGGATTGGACGTCTGGATTGCTATTGTTGACAGTCTAATATATCACGGCTCTTTAAATTCTCATTTTCTTGCTATCAAACACATTTCATAACATTTACATTTCAATTTATTGCGCCATTCAAGTCTTGTTGTATTCATTTATGTCAATTGCCCAAAAAAAGTTAAAATTTTGTTTAATATCTGTGAACTAAATTTAACATCTCGTCACACATACATTTATACACCTATGACTTATGATATGTTTGTGTATGCATGTGGCATTGTGTCCTTGTTTGTACATGATGTTGTGTGGATATTTTTTTTTTTGTTTTAAAAAAAAAAAACAAAAAAAAAAAAAAAAAAAAAAAAAAAAAAAGGTTTGGGTCTGCAAATGACCCTGATTCCTACAAAATCCCACCCACCCGTAAATTAGTCTAATAATTGTCTCATTTTTCAACTCTCCCCCCCCAAATAAATTATTGTCAAACCAGTATTTAGAAAACTGTGTCGGGCCGCCAGGCATAATTTTAACAAGAATAAGCACAACATTAAAAAGCCATTTAAAGAGTAGATGTTTCTAGTTTTAAAGTTTGCACTTTTATTACAGAAACATGTATAAAAGAATCTCATATTATTAAAGTATATGTGTGATACATGAGCATAAGATGCATTGAACAATCACCTTGTTTACAACTTGATCTCCCGTTGACCTTTGACCTTGGTGTTGTGAAACAGTTGACCTCACATAGTTCTAGGCTTTAATTTAACATATGTTACACTCCTGTCATTTCAAATAATTAAAATAGAAAACGCCTCATTGGGCGCAAAAATGTTTAAAACGGAATCCCCAAGTTATAAGCTTTATTAACATAGGTTACCCTTTCCTATCATTTTAAATAAAGAAAAATAGAAAACGCCCAATTGGGCGCAAAATGTGGTTAAAAAAACTGACTCCCCAGTCTATAAGAGCTTTACTTTAACATAGGTTACACCTTCCTATCATTTCAATAAAGAAATAGAAAAACGCCCATGTGGGGCGTCACAATGTGTTACACTGATCCCCAAGTAATAAGCTTTAATCAATTTAAAAGTAGGTTACACATTCCTGTCATTTCAAATAAAGAAAATAGAAAAAAAACCCCAAGTGGGCGCAAAATGTATAAACTAATCCCCCCAAGTTATAAGCTTTAATTTAACTGGTTGCACCTTCCGTCATTTTCAAATAAAGAAAATACAGAAAAAAACTCCCATTGGGCGCAAAATGTGTTAAAACTGATCCCCAGTTATAAGCTTTAATTTAACTAGAGTTTACACCTTCCTTCATGTCAATAAAGAAAATAGAAAACGCCAATTGGCGCAAATTTTAAACTGAATCCCCAAAGCTTATAAGCTTTAAATTTAAAACATAGGTTAACACCTTCCTATCATTTTAAATAAAGAAATGAAAACAAACCGCCCAATTAGGCCATCAAAATGTGTTAAAAAAAACTGAAATACCCAATTATAAGCTTTATTGAACATAGGTTACACCTTCCTGTCATTTCAATAAAGAAAATAGAAAACACGCCATTGGGTGCAAAACTCGTATCCTCAAATTTTTAGCTTTAAGTATGTAACAACCTTCTGTCTTTTCAAACTAAGTGTTACCTAAACTTTGGTCTATATATCAACACATACATTGAAAGCTCATCATTACGTAGTCTACTCTACGTTGCCTGATCTTTTCCTTTACTAATAACTCTCCTATTAGTTACTCACCCTTTATATCCTATCCCTGCCACGTTTTACCAACTCATCCAAAGCAAGTCCTTCACAGAGACAAAATCAAAGAAAATCCTTTTAGGCAATTTCAAACAGGCAATGATGTTATTCTTTGTCTTAATGCAATGCGTTAACACACCCAACACTAAAACTCCCAAATTAATAGTCGTAACGTAGACATTTTCATAAAGAAACATTTACTGTGACCTTCAGCTATAGAAATTGACTCCTTCGCAATTTTGAGGAGCAGTGGGTTTCTATAGTCGGTCGCTAAGGGCGGACCCGACAAATTGTGTACCACATTTGGGTATACCGTACTGTACAAATGGGAAAGTAGGCAAGGAGACTAGATCGTTCATATCCAATGTCTTGCACCATGATTACAACAATACAGGACAGGCCCAAATAAAACATACAGTGAATAAATAATTTTTCACAAAATAGAAGCACCACACGGGCAATAAAAAAAACAAGGCTGTAAATCCTCAGGTAAATTATGCCCACTTTGTTAAACACAGCTCATGCCATGATTCACTTAATATGCAATGAATATTCCTTACATTTAAAGAGCACTCCTTGTCATCAGCCGTGACCCCACCAATCACCAACGACCCTCACCTGAAGTTGGGGCGTTAGAATTTTACTTTTCTCGTCTCATCTCATTCTGCAAGATTTTGATTACTGCTTTCCATTAAATGCTAGAAAAAAAAAAAAAAAAAACACAGCCCGGGGAAAAAACCGGCAAGACGGAAATCTCATTGCCGGGAAATCCGCCGACTCGCTGGAAATTTTAGTGACGCAAATAAAAGAAGAGAAAAAAATAAGGAAATAATCATAGAAAAATTGTGATAGAAATAAATATAACAAAGGAAACAGTAAATAATCAAAGCGGGAAACAAGAGTAAAATAAACCCTTATGAATACTAACGTATAAAATGAGTCTTGACCCAGTTGTTTTTTCTTGATAAATCTGAGACGAAAATGCTACGCTCGGAGAACATCACACAAAAATACTACGAACGAAAGCCGCCCTCAGCACTGTATCCAAATGTCTAGCAATTCCTCAGCGTCAACGTGTGTATCAACTTAGTATCCACTACCATGTATCCAACCGGTCGATCACTGTGTATTTATTTAGCAATGGTTTGCGATTGAATTACTTTTAAATATCGAAAGAATTAAACAAAGTGGCTTTGTAAGATTACATAAACATATTTTATTGAATCTGTAAGTTTAATATAAAAATTTAATAAGGTTAAAAAATACCCTTATTCCCCCCTGCTGAACTAGCAAAATATGACTCAACTGCATAGCAAATGGTGAGGTGCTGTCCTTACAACACACGCGCTTCTTCCATCACTCCTCGTGTTGATATGAACTGGTGACGGCTTGAAAAAAACAAAATATTTTCAAGTCAATCACAACATCCCGGAACTTGATATTATTGTGTAAGTAACTTAGCTTCTCCCGTTGTATTTTGTCTTGGTATGATGGTAAATCTAGCGGTCGATTTGGGCACAATCAATAACGATTCTGAGCTTACCAAATCGCTTAAAAAGTGTTAAAAATGCGCACCAAATAGCTTCAATTGCACTCGATTTTTCAAAGCTTCAGCTTCTGAGGGGGAGATCCCCCTCACTGACACCCCCCTGTTGCCGCTAACACCCTCGATGGTTGCAAAACAGCCGTATAAGACGCGGGAAATCTTGACTTTCTTGCGAGAAAAATTATTTTTTCCAGCGTGGCTATCAAGCTATATTAGCTTTGTTTAATGGTTACCCGTTAAACGGTTGGTACAGTACAGTAATCCTTTGGCTATTTTATACCCCCTAACAATTACTTAACTAGGTTTCGACATAAATGGTTGTTAGATTTAATTTAGGAATAATGTATGTTGATTGGCATTTTAATATGGTACAAAGAAATTGTTTGTTGTAATCGGGGACAGGTAAGGGCACCTTTAATACATATCTTGCCAAAACCCCAGATCCATTTCAATCCTTAATCCTTTCTCTGCAAAGCCTGAGGCAGATTGCTCTTTACTTGGAACCTGAATGAATTTTGTTACATTTTAATCTGATATTACAGGTGCTTGTTGTCGACAGAATCCGTCTGGGACCCCCTGAATTTACCCTAATTTTGATATCATAGAAAGGCCGTATTTTCTTATTTTCTTCCTAATTTCAGCTTTTAATCATTCTGTTCCAAATAGACAAAAAAAAAATGCCATTTTAATGGGTAAACTTCAGATTAGCACAGTTAGAATGTTGTTGACTTGCTTAATCGCATCAAGCATAAAACCACAGTTTTGATTCCCGTGATGCTGGTGGCCAGTGTAGTTGAGTGTCCAGGCTTTCATTATCCCGTAGATTAACCTACACAAAGTAGTGCTGGTATCGACAAGTCTGTTGTCGACCAGGTTTGGCGACAATCACTTCTCCGCTGCATGGCGACACCATGGAATTTGTCCACAGAATATTCAGAGAGCCTTATCACTCTTTGTAACCGGCCTATCCAGCAATCACATATTGTATTCCAACTGCTATTGCTTTAATAGAGTCTTGAATTTACCCAAATACTTTTTTACTTTCACCCCAATTACCCTGTTTCATAGCATTCCTACAATATGTGAAAATACTTTTGTTACATATTCATTAATAAAAGCACATGACTCCAGAAGCTTGGTACACACTTTTGCGTAGAATGAGAAAATGTTCAACAACGTTTCCCAATGGCCCTGGCCTAGTAAGTGTGGAGTTGAAAGAGTCAAAGTGAGGTTAATTTGTTTTCCATGCAAGTGCTCAATCTAAACCTTTGTGTGCTATAAAGTATATATAATAAAACAAAATTGAGACTTGGCATTCAAAAGATTGATTGTCGACAATTGTCGCCATCCGGGGTTTATGATTTACCAACATGTCGACAAAGAAAACACAAACCGATACCAGCTCTACACAAAAGACAAAAATCGGATCAAGCATCTTTAATGGACAGGTAATGACTTGGAAAAATGTGCAAAAATTCATTTTACATCTTTAGCACAGCCCATGACTACACATTCTCAAAATAAAAATAAAAAAAATTGAACTAATAATACTCACATTATGTTGATGACAGAAATTAACTGCTAGTATTGTTTGATAAACTATTCTCTCAATTGTTGAGGCCTCGCATCTATAAAGAAAAGTGAAAGAAAAATGTTTTTAATTCAAGCTATATCATTCAATACAAATCATCTCAAGACATAGTTCTTGCTGATCCTAGCAAAAAATGCAGCTTAATTGTAACTATTTTGTATGTAATTAATTTCTGTACTTTTTAGAATAGTACATACATTTGTGTATTAAAATACTTAGAAAGAAATGTTCACTAACAAACACTTATTTTAAATTGTTTCTCCTTTGTAAAGTTATGGGTTTCTTTTTAATTTTTAAATAGCTCATTTCATACTGCACCCTGTATTATGTACGTGATCAACTCAAGGTTTTGTTCAATATGACCTTCATATCAATTAAGCCTTTCATCCCTAAAGAATCAGAAAAATGTTGCCCTAGTGTTTTTTTCTGATAGAACAATTGAAATCAACTGATTGTCTATGTGAAATCATCCACAGTAATTACTCAGCTAAGAATTAAGAATGGCTAAATATAACTGGCTGGACAATCTGGACAAAATTTTTCAAAAATCCTCATTGTTTATATTTCTCCATGGATTTCTTAAAAATAAGTAGAATGAATATTCCTTAAATTCACATTTCTGACTTAGGGATTCAAATATGGTACAGAGTGGTTCATCACAAATCAACAACGATGCATCCATGCGGCCGCGTATTTTTATCACGCGAGGGCGGCTTTAGCCGCCCGAGCGGGATAAAAATACGCGGACGCATCGGATGCAGAGTTGTTGATTTGTGATGAACCACTCTGTACCATGTTTGAATCCCTTTCAACAACGAAAATCATTATGAAAACTTATTAATACCGTGTATAGAGGAACATAATTATTCTCACTTACAACACTAAAATGTTTCCAGTTCGACAAAAGCTTTCCTAGACTAATATTTTAGAAAAATCTCATTGTTTTAGTTTGTTTGTTGCTTTGCAGTTTGCACCTGGTGTACTTGCGCGTACTCAGAGTTCTAAACGTGACGAACAGCGCGTCAACTTAAGCGTACCGCGTAAACGCACTTCCGTGAACACTGCGCCGGGCATGACGCGCTAATTTGCATATCAACTGTGGGTTGATAACGAATCAACAACGGTACGCTCCTGTACAAGGAGATACGGTGAGTTGTTGAATTGAGTTTTAATGATTTGCGGGTTGTTCAGTGTACCATGGCATAATTCTCAATTTTTATGAAATGATTACATTTGCAGATCTCTCAAGAAATAAATTAATATTAACCTAGTTAAACAAGTATTTTTCTATCTTTTTTTAACATGAAGTTTAACAAAATTGGAAGTATTTTTGACAAAAAATATAAGACCTGAAAATTTAATTCCATCTCATTCACGGTTAGCATCACAAAGTGCACTTTTTATGAACTTTTGTTTCAGTCACAATTGATCTGAAGTGTGTGATGGAAACTGATTGAGTTTTGTACTTTTGTTTGCAAGAGGGACCAACAAAGAAAAAATCACATTTATCTTTTTAATGATCACCATTGCAGGATTGTGGACATGTACACTACAAAATATTTCAATTTCTAAGTCCACAATGTTGAAGTGTTCAATTCTCAATACTAAACACATCCTGAAAATTAAAATCAAAGTTTTATTATCAACTTCCAAAATTTGCTAACTTTTATTTGTTTCAAATAAACTAGAACTGGGTGGTTGAAAGAGCAAAATGTCATTTTTTATTTTTTATCATATTTAACAAAACCTTACTACTTGTTGAAATTCATTTTTTGTTCATGAAACCATGTATAGTAGCTTTACCTTTGTTATGAAAAATATATCAAGTTATATTGATGATTTTTAATTTTTGGCAGTTTTAAATTTTGGTTGACATAATTATGGAATTGTCCATCTAACTACAATAAGATTTCATCCAAGCTACTGAGGCAAAATGCACCAAAATATGTCCCTAAATATATCCCTAAAGCTGGGAAGACAAGAGGTTTACCTTACCCTGTGGGATGTTCCTCCAGTTCAGTCAATACTGTGTGGTCGCAGTACTCAAATACTAGATGTAATTTTCGCTTTCTTCTAAATACTTCCAATAAGTTGACTAGGTTGGTGTGTTTCAGTTGCTGCAAAAACATAAGTTGAAAGATATTCAGGGCAGAACTATTACAAACATTACTACAGTACATGTACAATCAATTAAAGGTGCAACGAGAGATTTCAAATAACAAGTGTCCGGAAAAAATGTGAAAATTCCAATTTTGGCACTGGTGTAAAGCTTCATATCAAAAATATCCCCATCTGTAAGGATTAAGCTGAGAACTGTATCTTTGGTACAAAAATTATTAAATTTCTAATTTCGTATAGGAGCAAATACAAAATTCAGCCTATGTTTTCTATTGAAATATAAGCATATACAAATCGCCTTTTATTTTCATTTTAAGTTATTTCTGTAACCAAATAAAAGGTTGGGAAAAAAAAAAAAAAAAAAAAAGCTACTGAGGCAAAATGCACCAAAATATGTCCCTAAATATATCCCTAAAGCTGGGAAGACAAGAGGTTTACCTTACCCTGTGGGATGTTCCTCCAGTTCAGTCAATACTGTGTGGTCGCAGTACTCAAATACTAGATGTAATTTTCGCTTTCTTCTATAACCCAATAAGTTGACTCTGTTGGTGTGTTTCGTTCTGCAATCACTAATTTGACAGATATTATGGCAGAACTATTACAAACATTACTACATGTACAATAAATTAACAAACAACTTTTTAAAAAAATATTGTACTACATGTAAACATCCATGATATAGCCCTATCACTAATAGCCTCATCCCCAGAACTCCAATTTTGATTAGAAGTGGTCAAAAATTTAGTCTGATTGAAGAAAGCTACTATTTTTTTTTTCATTTAGGAAATTCATCCTATGTTTTATATTGAAGTGTATATATTTCACCTTCTGTTTTCACTTTTAAGATATTTCTGTAACCAAATAAAAACTAAGAAATCAATTGAGGGTAATATAGATTGGACCACTATAGTCTTTCTAAGTACCTATTACAAGATAAGCATACTTTAAGCGTAATGTATGTAAATGTGATCATGTGACCTACTGCTGAGCCCCGCCCCTTCTGGATGTACGCGAACGTCTTGTAAATGGTATTTTGATAATATAGTAATTAGTATACACATATTCATAGACACAAAATAAGGATGCTTCAAAATCCCTTGTTGCACTTTTAATCAACCAATTAAAACTTTTGTGTTGGCCTATACAATAGCCTCACAAAACCAACTGTATACACTGTAAAATGATTAAATACCATTCCGTTCATTACAAATAAATGTTAAATGTTCTTTTTAGTTGTATAGCTAAATATGCAGCAGAGATCATCACTGAACAAAAGGCTTTCTTTCACTTCAAGAATTGACCTGGTGTGTGAACTGAGTTGGTTGCAAGCACCTGTGTTATTCTCAGAATTGATATTGATTATCATTGTTTTTCCTCATGATCCCTCGACCCTATATGAAGTTAAATCTAATATAGCTAACCCAAATGGTAAGATCTGCCTCAAACCAAATTTCACTTACGTAAATTTTATTGAAAAAAAATACAACATACACCGAACGCATGTGTCGTCTCAGCTGTTGTGGTTTGTGAATGGAGACAAAGGTCACATGGGACTAGGGTCTGGGAGAATCCACGATCGCATTAAATGTGCGGATTTTGCCTTCCCACACAAATTCCATTCGCGCAGAAAACAGCAAGATGTCATATTTTACTTCTTGTCCGACTATTTTTTAACAATCAAGTACAAGATTGGCAAGAATAA